>JAUPFV010000002.1:239163684-239348107 GCA_036936605.1 Limnanthes douglasii subsp. nivea
GGACAAAACTATAATGTCATACTTCCAAGATCATATGATAATAGTCTGAACTTTATTCCCGCTTTAGAAACATACTACACAATCTTCATAAGGACGAATTACGAAATTTGAGAGTATTTGTGGTATCATCACAATCTTCATAAGGACGATTTCTGACCTATCGAATGGTTTCGGTTCCATTTGTGGTGTCTTCATTATACCAGGATTTTTGTTTTACTTAAGAATTGGGCTAGATTCCTCTACATTCCTGATTATTTATAGGGTTCCATATCATATATTGTCCGGGTTTAGTTCCATGGTTGGTTCCATTTGTATCTGTTTATATCAAAGCTTAAGGTTAATCATGTTTCCATATATATCTTTCATTACTAGTATTGGGTTCCATATCAGTTTCGGTCCAAGTTTAGTTGCATTATATGTTTGGATTCGTATTAGTTGGTATAATAGTTTTAGGTTCGTCAAGTTTGCATATATATACCTTTTTATTTTTAATCATTGGATCCATATCAGTTTTGATCCGGGTTTTGTCGCATTGTTGGCTCGATTCATATCAGTTGATATCAGATTTTCAGGTTTTTCAATTTTTCTTATATATATTTTTTATTTCTAACAAACATACATAGTCTTAGTTATTCATTTCTGTAAAAACAACTCATAAAAAATAGAAGACTTTAAACGTTTATATTTTTTTATCAGTGAGTGTTTTGGTTGAAATATTGGTATATATTTATCTAATATCCAAATAAAATGATGTAAATTTGATGGTGTTCACTAAAAAAAGACGAACACTTTCCCAATATATATATCAAATAGAAATTATTATTTTATATTGAGATATTTCTTTCAAGTTATATTTTCTCCGAAGATTATTTCAGTTTAAAACTTGTTCATGGTTTTTGTAGGAATAGACAAATGTCATTCATATAATCAATGTCTATGTCTATGCACTAAATCTTCAAGAGAAGCTTTTAAAAAATGAAAAAATGATATAAATGTGGAGATCTTCTAATAAGATAAATATAGACTAAATATCAATAACTTAGTCCATATCACCATCATATTTGAAGAATTGGATTTAAAAAAACAATCCATCAATCAATGCGTGAAGATGAGAAACTCAATTTTATGACTATTTTAATTAAATATATTTAATGTTTTTCTTTTTTTGTTTTCTTTAAAAATATATAATGAACTAATATTAATATTTGTATTTAATTTTAATAATGAGTTTTTTTATAATTGAAGTTTATTCCAATCATGTATAAATGTTTTACATTCTTTGTAATGACAAATTATATTTTAAAAAAATAAAATTTAAGAGTATTTTTCTTTAGTTGTTTGTTAACAACTTTTGACTTATCCAGGTTCTTGATTTACCAAGCAAATAGTGCATGTTCCCTACATTCCTGATTGTTCCAGGATAACTACATCACATTTGGTACTGGTTTAGTCGCATGGTTGGGTGAGTTCGTATCTATTGGTATATGTATTTTACGTCGTCAGGTTTACATATTTATATTTCATTGTTGATCTCAAGGTTCCATATCAAATTTGGTATGGGCCTACTCTTATTGTTGGTTGTGTTTATATCAATTTTATTAATCTATAATAATCGAAGACATGAACAACAATTTCAAACACTGCAATATAGGCCAACACTTCTTTTACTCTATACAGATTCCAACATTACTACTACAAATAATATTAGAATCTCATTATGAAAAAAAGAACAAATACCTTTCAAAAGACTTAATTCACCCTTGGAAATATTCAATTTGTCCATGTATGCATACATCATATTCTCATGAGTGAAAGTAATGTTTTTTTAGAAAATAACCATTCCTACATCTTGCATAAATTATCTTCTGAGCATGATTTAACACACTCCCTAATTGAGACGTGACAAAATAATTGTTTATCATTTTATCATTGAATCAAGCCTTGGTTTCAATCTTCATCTATAATTTAGATATTAACAGTCTTTCAGCATCTAGTTATCATACAAGCTCGTCTGTAGAAAAAAAAAATTAATTGCCAAGTTAAGAAGAAAACTGATGCAGCAAAGTGAGACCATTAATAGTCTTAAAAATTAGACACCACAAATCAGAATAGCAATTAGGTTTCTTACAAAAGGAGAGATAAAAAATTAAAGAGTTTCCATCAACTTCCATATTTAAATGGAACTTAGCCATGAAAAAAAAATGCATTGGAATCTTCATTTGGGTAACTAAAGTAGTAATGTGAGTTATTACCTCATGAATTTGTTGAAAAACCAAATTATATTATTGCATGAAAAATTTTGATCGAAGAACCATGCATTTTAGATAAACCATCACATGGATTTGGATAATAATGCCATTATCAGTTGTACCTTGAACGATAAATGTCCCCACAACAATTTTGGAAATTCTCAATTCAAAGGCCTTTGCATCATTAATGAAATTCAAAATAGGCCAACATATATTGAGGAATTAATATTTATTTTGGCAGCAACAATCACGTCTCCTTCCATCCCGACCTTTTCATCGGATGATTTTGAAACAGAATAACTTACCAAATTTGTATACTCACATACTAAAATATCAGTTATCTAAGAAGTTCCAATAATAAATTCACTAATAAACAGGAGCCCCAAATTTTAAAGGTGAAGGATCCAATGACCTCGAAGTATTTTCGGACCTCCTTATTTGTCAACTTCCGCTCAAGAACTCCTCAAGTTTATGTTCAGCCGTCCTCTTACCTTCAGATAAGTATTTTCTCCTTTATAAGAAAACTAAGGTTCCGGCTAAATTCAAGCAAAACCTTCTTGTCTTTCCCAACATAATCACAAACTTCTTTCTTAGTCTGATTAACACTCTTGTATATTATAGTTCTTCTCAAGAGAGGAGTAAAAGGCTCTTCATGGTCAATAACTTATTCAACAAAAGGAGCCAAAATGGATAAAGAATTTCCAACAATTGTACTTTTAGGACTTGAAGACTCACAAAAATTTGGCTCAATAACCACAATAGATGTTTAACTACCTAGAGCTAAAGAATATCAAATTGTATGCGTATCCTGCACATTTAATCCAATAGAATGATCGATATATATACTCTCATAAATAAACTTAATTTTGGAGATATCATTTAAACGCCAGAACCCACCAACTTTGCTAGCCGAGGGTTTTTTACGCTTTATCAAGAGCATATTATCCTCCTCAGAATTGGATCCATATTCTAAAATACTTTTGGATAAGGTTGTTTTTTATTTTACCTAAACCTAAAACATTCATAACAATATATGTACAAATGGTGCGAACATTGGTTTTAGCCTTTTTATTTCCAGAACAAACAACAAACACTTTCTTAACAGTTTTTTTTTATATTTGGTCTGACTTCTTAAGTTCTTCTTTAGAGATTGTTTCTCCATATACTTTTTTTAGAGTATCTCCATACATAATTTTTACTCAAAGAGTGCTTCACTAAATTCTTCTTCCCCGTAAATTGTTTTTCCACATCATTATTTCTCGGAGAATCACATACATAAAAAAGACCAAGAACACCAATACTTGACCAAACCCCACTACAAACATATTTTTCTGGCACCATAATAAAGGAGTAAGAATAAGAAAATCGAGAAGATTTTTCTACTAGCTTAGCAAATTTCATACTAGAACATTCGTCCTTTTTAAAATTATTATGTTCAATGTCAACCTCATGAGATGAGGAATAACAACAAAAACAACCAGAATAATATAAAAATAAAAATATTAAGTGAAATAAAAAACAAATGATAAAACTATACCGTTGAAAATCTAGTTTTGTTTGCAGCAATGCCTTAATTTTGTTCCTACTAGTATCCTAATTTCCAGATACATATATGAATTATTCATTCTAGAATTTATTAAATCTTAGATGCTCACAATTAAATTTTGGCTTCATTTTCCATCAAAACATAATATCAAAGTGCGTCTTTCGTATGTAGATTTTGATTATGGTGAGAAATTTAGTCACACAAACGCGTTGATAAACTATTTGTAAAAAAATTATAACCGATAGAAGAATCCTCCAAGAGTTGGGCAGAAGTTCACCAAGATAAATCATCGTAAGTTTAAAGAATATCAACATGTTAGAACTTAAAGAAAAATAAATACTTACGTCGAGAAATTAAGTAAAAAAGACAAAAGACAATTTCGTCGTAATAAACATGAAATGAAGTTTCCTCAATAGCATGAAACCAAACAACTGTGTTCTTGGGAATTTCCCAAGATTCATGATGTTTCACAAATTTATTGTTATGAGTATAAAGTTATTGATACTTCTCATTCAACGTCGTTTAAATAAATTTTCACATATGCACTTTTACTTTTGCAATTAGAAGAATCGAGGTTGTTGCTACTTATCTTTAAAGAAAAGTTCATTTTTCAAATTGAGAGAGAGAGAGGTATATATATATATATATATATATATATATATAGAGAGAGAGAGAAAACATGTCGTAGAACATAATCTTTTAAATCATCTTCCTATTTTATAATAACTTTCTTGAACAGTAAATGTTGGCGAGTATGATGAATTGAGCGAGTAATAATAGAAGCTTATTTTTCCAAGCGACTAGGAGATGAAGTTCCAAATGATGCACTCACATTTTTTATTAATTATCTAACTTTTTCCCGATAAGGAATCGAACCAACAAAATTGTTAGAACCGATTGTTTTTTTTTGTTTTTTATACATTATATTGCCAAAATTAACAGTTAATAACCAATTTTTTAAAAATAAATAAACCCAATATTAACTTATAATTGGATTTAATCTTTTTAGGTGGACTGAACCAGACCGATAACAGACCAAAATGGAACCGATAGAATCGAAATAGGCCAAAACGGAACCGAACCGAAATCGGACCAAATCAAAATTTATTTGGACCGAACCGCAAAGGACCGAACCAAACTGAACCAAAAACTAGAACCAAAAGCTTAACGATTTGGTCTCATCTAAACCAATAAGCTTAGCGGTTCGGTCTGGCTCCGTTAAAACCCAGACCAAACTGAATCGATAAGAGTCTTATATACGAGTACTCCATTAGCTTAACAATTTCCATGATATCAAATTTAGTTAGCTTCGTTTTAATTGATCCAATATAAAATTTGGGGTCTAAAAATTCATCTAATTTTTATTTTTCAAGAAACTCAAACTAAATTTTAATAGATAACTAAATTAGAATTTTTTAACTTTATCAATTAGTTTTCAATAATAACTAAATTTAAAACTACGTATAGTTTTAAATTTTTTTAAATAACCAAAATCAGAGTTATACAAGACAAATTATTTCTTTTAATAGACTACAGTGTTCAAAACTTTCTATAGTTCCCAATTAGTTATTATAACAAAAAATATTATAGAGAACATCTTGAAAAATCCACTACATAATAATCACAATAATCAAGTTTCAACAACATACGATCCTTAGGAAAACATTAGTTTAAGTCTAAATATTATTTAGCTGAAGCCTATTTGTTAAGTAGGTATGATCTTGAAACAAAACATATTGAAACAAGACATATGCAGCTACAAAATTTAGGTTTGTACTCAAAACTTCACCTATGGATAAATAAACAAAGCAAGTGATGAGAACAAGAAAGTTAACCAACAACGCATAAGACATGTTTATGTTATATAGATTGTGAAGAAATCCTACATTCACGAATGAAAAACACAAATTTAATATATAAGAGGTTACAAGAAGACTCTATCAAACACTAATACGCAACCAGTCATTTTTTTCGATAGGAATTTTAGCTTACAAAAGTAAATATTTATCTCAAAGTATTCCCAAGTGTTCATCCTCTAACTCAACTCGATCTATAAAGTCCGAAAGCTTTAAGCTTTCTGTCACTAGCGATTCTGAGATTCATAATTCTGGCAGTGACTTCATATCCCTCTCTCATTATTATAGCGGATAAAAGGTGTGCATATTGTTTTTTATGCTCACAATAACGCCAGACAACTTCTTTCCCAAATTGGCCAAGAAAACATACACAAATGATACTCTGCAGCGCAACGGTCAAGTAGTGGCACCCTTATATTATCTTGTCGCAAGCACAAGCAAGCCAATATTATTGGTATTTGATCAATGGTTGAGATGACATATTCATTCAAATCTCTTAGTGAAAGAGTTTCTTCTAAAAACAAATAGGTATATTAAAAAGTCATTAGTAACATGTTTTGCACATTCGGCTGAGTTGGTCATTGTCGTATATCTTTGGCACCAACTCTAACCTTATTTTTTCCTTTCGGGAAATATCATTGTTAGGTTCTATAAAATATATTAGCTCATAGAAAAAAAAACATCGATCAGAGCATCCGAAGTATTTTCACCACTTGAAACCTGTGCTACCTTCAGTTTCTCTATCCACCACGTCTTGTATGAAGTGAATCTTGATATATATGTTCTTAGTTTTTCATAAAACTTCGGATTTTTCATTAGATGAAGAGCACTATATTGGTGATCTCACTCAAAAACCCTTTCAGATATATGGCTTCCTTCATTTATTCTCTATCAACCATATCTACAGATTTCATAAATGATAAGGTAACGACATTCTGTATACAAGACTTCCAGTCAACTAATTCTCCAAACATAGTCAAATAGATAACCTGAAGTTGACTTCCAAGCGTTAAGAAAACCAGTAAAATGAGACTCAGCATACTCTCTTATCATTTCATCAGTCGTATCCTTCTGATTATAACATAATCAAACTTCAAATGATCTATTTAAGTATCTCATCATCCACTTAATGACATGTCAACAATAAATCCCCGGATTTGACATAAGATTTCTCAAAATACTAATATAGTAGACAAATAAACTCTCGTACATATCATAATATACATTATACGTTAAATGACATATTTACAAGGTATATATTGCATGAACTTCTTATTGTTTTTTTCAATTGGTACTTGAGTGACATTAAGTTTGAATTGGAAACCAATAAAAGTTCCAATACCTTTAACTTTGGGCTTCCAAACTCTTTTACGACCTTATGTATGTATTCTTGTTAAGATAAAACTAAATAACATTTCGGCATATTCCTCTTCATCCTAATACCAAGTATCTTTCGAGTCTCTAATGTATCCTTCATGTCAAAACCTCCCATCTTTTGATTCTTCACAATTTAATTCATCTTGTTCTCTTTTGAGCTCTTGGGATATCATCCACATACAATATAAACATAATTTTTCCCCATTAATATAAACACAATTTTCGTAACAGCTCCTCCCATACTTGATGGACCTCATAAAAAAATCAAATATTTTATTTTTATTACCTTAGCTGATGTTTCAACCGAGTTAAGAGTCTCTTCAACAAACAAACATCTCCTTCCTCCACTTTTTAAAAACTTTTCTCATGTCTCATGTAGATGGTCTCTTACAATTATCCATTTAGGAAAGCTAGAGTAGCATCACTATTGGATCTAACTGAACAACAAATTTAGCAATAGTTGACAACAGAACCCTGATTAAAGTTTATTTTGCACTCGTGAAGACATCTTCTTAAAACAACAACCTCTCTTTTATGTGAATCATTTATCCATAAGCATAAATTTTTATCTCGATAACTTCATTTCATGAATGCCTTGTTTTATTTTGTATATCATTTTCTCTTAACATGACTCTGACACTTCGATTATTTCACAAGAATCTAGGTATCCAACCCTTAATAGAGATCTCAGTTTTTCCCTCATGACCTTCAACCTATTATATTTATAACTTATTTTCATAGCATCACGATAGCTCTCATATTTAAGAACATATTTATTTATTTCAATCGGTAAAGCATAACCAATAAATTCAGAAAAACCATACCTTAGATGAGGTTTGTTAAGACTTCGTGCTTTATCTCTCACTAACTGATAAATTTCAAGATTATATTGTTGTCTAGTATGATTATTATAAAGTTTTTAGAAAATCACACTTTCTGCTATTTTCAGAATTATGAAAATGGTGAACTTCATATGCATTAGTTAAAATTTGATCAGCTCTAAAATCATATTCGATGGAAGCATCTTCGACTCTCTTTTTCAGACTCATTATTTAACTTTAGATCCTTTTTTTGAAGTAATAGGTTTGGTCTCCACCATCTTATTAAACGAATGTCCTCATGGTTGAAAACCACATCTTTACTTGTCAAAACATTTTGATATCCAAGTTGAATGCATGATAACCTATAACGTTTTACTCATTTCGGATAGCTAAAGACCAAGAATTTTAGCGCTCTTAACTAAATCTTGTCTTGTTTCACATGTGCGTAGAATCACAAACATTCTTAAATGTCTAGCTGAGGTTTCTCTCAAATGGTGTCACAACTTCCTCACGGAACCTTCGGCCCATTCCAACTATTTATAGCATGCACCTAACTATTTTTGGTAGTCGTTCATTCTTTTAGAAAGTCTATTATGATGGGGAGCTCTTCTCACGATTCGCTGTCTAGTAATGAAAAGTTTAGAACTATAGATAGTGAATGCCTCATTCAGATATTTCAAATCATTTTTAGTTCGTAACTTCTTCACACCTTTCAATATTGATTATCTACTAACTTTTTTCATTTTCTAAAAGCATCGAATTATTCATCTTGGTATTTAAATGTACATCCCATAATTCTTTCTGGAGTAGTCAATAATCAAGGACATGAAGAACCTTTCACCACCCATCGTGGGTTTTCGTGTATGACTTCAAATACCTGAATGGATATATTCAAGCACGTCTATGGTTGTATGTTCACTACGGAGGAACTTGAACCTTTCTTCTTTTACATAACATACATCTTTCAAAAAAGCTGAACTTCTAAATAATGTTATCATCCCACAACCCTTTTTTATAAGATCAATAAAAAAGTTATTTCTGACATACCCAAGCCTCAAATAATACAACTTGGTTGAATATTTTTTTATACTAGACACACATGCAAACTTTACAGGTAGACCCTTCAAGAAGTAATACACCATTAGTTATTTATGCAAAGTCGTAAGTCTGTTGTCTCCATCGTTTTAAGTAAACAATCACGCATCTAACATTATAGTAGAAAGAATGTGTTGTTTAACATTATGTGCATCCCTCGCGTTTGTTATCACTTCTCTCAAGTATTATAGACAACTTGAGTCTAACACTCCTCATTCCTGTGACAGTACATGATTCAGAATTACCAAGAATGAACTTTCCACCATAAATATTTTTAGGTTTCCATACCAATATTTGTTGGATGTCATGAGAAATGAAGTTCTCGAATCCAATATTCATTTGTCACTATATCTGCAAGTAGAAGCTTCAAAATTACAGTGTACCCAGAATCATCTGAAACCATTGCAGCATCTTCGGCTTCGGCCTTCGAGTAACTATTTTTCTTTCTTCTTTATGAGAAATTCCTATTGATTTGACCTTTTTTTTAAAACGAATGTCCCGTTTTATAAAAAAAATCCATTAAATTTAGACTGAGATTTTGTTCTCTTCTTGATCGACTCTTTTTTTCAAAGCCTCTCTCCCAAACTCGCCATGATACCTACAAAGTCACCTTACAAAACTGTATATCTTAAACATATTTTTGAGTTCAATGAACTCTTAACTTTAGATATTGCAAAATATTCTTTGTTGTAAAGCATGGTGTCAACAAATATCGCTTACACCTCCAATAGATAACTCAAGAATATTATGGCACGATGATCTGCATTTTCTATCTTGACCTCAAGGGTATAAAATAAATAATGATTATAGTGAAATTATTCATGTTCCTTTGAATCCCCTTTATAGTCATCCATGGACAACATGTACATAATGTTTTGAGATATAATCTATTGTTTATAGAATTCTTCATGTAAATAGCTTTCAAATGATTTCATGTCCTTAATATCGTAGGCTATTAAGATACCTCTTGAAGCTTTTTTATATATTTCTCATTAAAACAACAACCAATCCTGTATGTACTAATGATCTCAAACGTTAATTATTTATAGGTTTAAATCATTATCTCTTTGAATTTTACTAGGTTTATCTTAATGGAACTCATCGTGCTAGTTTTTCTTAGTTTACATGTGAGATTCTTCTCTTTAACATCAACATACGAAATGATCTTCATCATTTTTACATTATATAAACCTACAAAATATTATTACACATTATCAACACTCATGGTACCAAGTGTTAGAAGAAAAACCTTTGGAAATCAACTATGTAATAATTTCAATAATTAATTTTCAACAACAACCGAAACCTAATATATTATTAGCCTAAGTTAAGCTGTAATTCAGCCGAAACCCCATTTTTTCATATGTATGATCATGCGACAAGAAACATGGAGCTACACATCTTTGGAATGTACTCCAAACTTTAGCTATGAAAGAAAATAATAAAAAAATGGTAAGAACAATAATACTATGAAAAATCAAGCACACACAAATAAATATTTAACATGGTTCAGATTGTAAAGAAATTTTACATCTGTGGACGAAAGATGTGTTATATATAAAAGTTTATAATAATACTCTCTCAAACACTGGCACTCAAACACTCATCCTTTCTTATAAAACACCAAACTTACAAAAAAACTATGAATCAAGAATATTCCTAAATCTTTATACTCTAGCTCAGTTATATCTCTAAATTTTGAAAGATTTCAGCTTTCTCTCTCTAACAATTCGGAGATTCAGAATTTTGGCAATGATTTCATATCATTGTGTCACTACTTACAGATGACCAAATGTGTAGATAATTTTTTCCACGCTGACAATATAAGCTGAAACATTCTCCTCAATTGGCCAAACAAACAACCATAAATGACACTCTGCAACATAGGCATATGTACGGTCAGGTAGTGGCATCTTTGTACTATAATGCTACAAGTATCCTCACGCCAAGATCAACAGTCCTTTGATAAATTGTTAAGATTACACATCCATTCAGATCCCTTAGTGACTTACTTTTTTTTTAGAAACAAATAGCTACCTTCATAAGTCTTCAACAATATGTTTATGCGTATTCAACTCAGCAAGGGATCGACCTCCATGTTCAACACCAACTGTAATATTTTTCTTGCCTTCAGCATAACATAACGTATCATTATGTTCTAGCAAACATCTGTGCACCTAAATTTCGGATGAGATCCTTTAAAGTTCATACTAATTGCAACCTATTGATGTTTTTGGCAGTTTTTCTATCTCGATTATTTTTAACCTACAATTTTTATTTTTTATTTTAAAACTCTAAAAGTTAGACCATAAATTGACAATAAGATTAATAACATATAGAGCTTATAACATACACAAACAATCAAGTTCATTCTAACTGGACTTTAAAATAGCCATAAAATTTTCAAACACAATTACGAATTCACACTAAAATAATTTTATTAGCTATCATTAAATTAAAAAAGATTAGACTAATTTAACATAAAAATATTAAAAAAAATATTTAATCAGTCATAAATAATAACTAAATTGAAATTTCAAAATTATTTACCCGTTTAAAAAGTTGTCAACTAACTTCAAAACAATCGTGTTAAATTCAAATATTTCTAATTAATCATAACGACCCAGGTGATATATTTGGAAACGGATTTCATCTATGCTTTTGAATTGGAAAATAAATTCCCTTGTTATTTCGGTGCCACTATTTTATACGGGTTGCTTTTATTACCATGGAATGTGATAATCATATAGTATTTCATAAATAAAACTGCCTGTTAGATATGTTTGAACGAAGTTGTAATAAACCTCTTGTGGACCTCAGTCATGTTATTGTACTTATCGACTGGTAATAAACCTCAAATAGGATTGATGCAAAGGAGAGAGCATCAATTGTGCAATCCATTGGGAAAGAAAATAGTATGTACAGTATGTTTCTTGTCGCAGTTTTTGTTGACCGGGCAGAACTCATAGCCGTAATCAGCGTACACGTGGTTAACTGGTGTTTGCATGTTACAGGTTGCATGTGCGGATACCACTTTGTTTTATTGATATTTGCAATATCTCTATCGAAACCGAAAGGTTAATAAGGTCGGCCTAAATCTTTTTTATAAAATTTATAATTTTTTTTTAAAAAAAACATTTAATCATTTTAACCTATATTTAAAAAACTCGTAAAAATCATGTTTCTCATTTAAAAATTATATGATTGAAATATTTTTTTAAATTTATTTTCTTAAATCACAAAATTCAAATCTCAAAAACCAAAATCTTAAAATAATGAAAATTGTATGGATAAAGTAACCAAGAGAACCTCACTCATTTATAATAACATATATTAGTTTTCTTTTTTCAAAAAAAGAATTTGCAGCGTTCTACCTTCACAAAACGCTCGTACTGTCAGTACGAAACACTCGTACATGGGATACCATTATAAACTCATTGCATAATGTCTATATGTCACCTGCGTTATAATCATACTGACACCGTCGGTGCTTTGACATTATATCACAAATGAAACTTGACGCCCACGGTATAATCTAGTCAATACCTATGGTATTGGTGTAGTACACTATCGATTTTAATCTTTTGTACCAACGATATACCGTCAGATAAAGTTTATCCGCCATTTTTTTACAAATTTAATTTTTAATAATATGTTATTTTATGGGCTTAAGGATATTGGTGGAGTTGGTGATGATAAAATCTGATCGAAGGGTAGTTATGGAAGATCTTTTGTTTATATGGTCTTAAATTCTTAATAGAGAGTATAGAGAGAATAGAGATACTTGTATTTAATATCGAGAAAAATAGTTTTTTTTTTTTGTATAATGTTGTTGGTTAAGTTATTTATACTCTTTTTGGATCAATGGGACATTAGGGTCGGACGATATGTTTGGGTCAATCTCACAAGCCCCCAGGCCCATAAACATATATACCAGGTACCCAGTTGAGTCACTAAGCATACTGCTTATTCATCAAATTTAATGTTGAGTCCGAATTGCCCATCTAAATAAAATCCGATCCACTTTGTGCTTGGGCCATCCAACATAATCAGACCCTATTATCTTGCTCCATTAGCTCTTTCCAAATTTTTCGAGAGAGCTAACATCGTAAACAATTTATGATCCACATTCGAATGATATATCTTAAGACGGCTTCAAATGAAGGGTCGCAACTTTAATATTAGATAATCTTTGAGACATGTGTCAAAGGGTTATTGGACCTAATAAAAGGTTTTATCATAGGTAATTGTACCTAGTATAAAAAGGGAAATCGACTACATTTAATAGCCTCCTTTAATTTATTACTGCTCGTTCATTTTCTCTATAAAAAAAATACTCAAGTGCTTCTTCTCCCCCTTTATAAGAGTACCTATTATTCACTGTTTCTAATTCTGGAGAGAGAAAAAGTTTTATAGTTTTACAAATCTTTCAACTTTCAACTCAAACTTCATTTTCTTCAAAGTTTGCATGTTCACCGATATAACTGCGTTAATTAGAGGTGGGTGGCTTAATCTGTTTGAATTGGAGGAAGAGAAAAAACAAGGTAGAATCAGTGCCGACTACCGGCTTCACTAGACGGACTAATCGTAGCCCAAATTCCAGATCAAGGTAACATGCTTCCTAAGTCAAAGATAAAAATCCACTGATTAAGGAGACATAAATTCCTACTGAAGTTCTCACCGATACTAGTCTCTTAGGGCTAAATCCACTTTTGGAATCCTCTACTACAACAAAGCTTCCTTCACAACCTACTTCTGACCCATATATATTCGCTCCAAATCCATCAACTCCATCTGTTGAGCCCTCTCGAGTCGAAGAAGAGGACCCCGATGTAAAACCCAGTGATCATTTGGATCAACGACCATATGCGATGAAAGATAAAATGAATGAAAGTGAGAAAAATACCCCATTGGATACTTTTGGTCAAACTGGGGATACTCATAGTGCGATTTGTGAAAAAACAAAACTACCAGAATCTGAAACACTTCCGGAGTGCCTTGAGGGGTGAGTTGGGCCCAATTTTGCTAAAGTCAGTGTCAAATATATGTTGGTCTTTCAAAGGATATCCTATGTATATTCTACACAGCTAAACTGGATAGGATTTAGAAAAAATGAAGTTTTCCAAAAGCAATCAAAGTGATGATTCCTATGCTTGAGGAAATTCTGATGGATTGCAAGGCAGGGGAACTTGTGGTGTATACTGAAGTAATTAATCGGGGTCTTAGGTTCCCTTTGGACCCAAAAATAGTGAGATATTTTCACTTGGTAAAGTTATGCCCAAGGCAACTAAGCCCCAATATCTGGTTCACACTTTTAGCCAATATTATCGCACCATGGCTATCGAAATTCGGATGACCATGGAATAGTTTGTTTCTGTAGCAGGTTTATGCCAAAATGGTCATATTTTTTTTATCACTTCAATATGGGGAATGACTATAAAGTATTTGATGATTTATTGGAGGCTGACAAGCCTTGTTGGACTCAATTCCTCTTTATTAGAGGTGCTTGGGAAAACGAAAAGAAGATTACATGTAAGGAAAATTTGAGCTTGCTCACAAGATATTGGAAAAGTTCAGGTAAATATTTTTTAAATTTATTTTATTATGTCTTGATATCATTTTTTCTCATCGGATTTGTTTTACAATGTTATCAAAGTTAGTTCCACAACACTAAAAGAGACGAAGACAACTTTCACAAAGCTGAATTTGTGGGTCATTAAAAAATGATCAACTTTATTTCATAATTTTTTTTACCCCCGGAAATATGGAGAGAGCCCACGTGTGGAGAAAAAATCTGATTCAAGAGCTTTCGTATGAAAAATTCACCACTCATTCCCGATCATCTGCTATTTTTAAAAGGACTGAGGAAACTGACAGTAAACTTTATTTACCTGCTAGGAATAAGGCTCATATTCGTCTTGATAAAATTTAAGAATATGAATAAGATGAGAGATGGTTCATCTCAAGATTTTCCCAAACTATCGAGTACAGGGCCTCCAGATGAAATTGATGCATCATTATTGGAGGCTGTCGCAGGTACTGTTGGTGAGGCTAATGAGCCATCAAACTCTCCAACAATTAAGAAAAGGAAGGGAAAGAAGAAGATTAAAGAGGGTAGTGACAAGATAGAAGGGAAGAAGAAGAAAATTGGCATTGTTGATTCTTATTCCTTAGTATTTCATATGGTTGACCAACCATCTTTCAAATGTGATGACCAGCTGGATGACATAAGGAACTTTAACTTCGAATATTTTGACAAGGCTATCCCTCAATCTACCACCATTGCCAATGTTGTAGTACATGATGGAGATTCCTTCAAATTGTCTAAGGAACATAATGTGCTAGGGTATGCACTATTAAGCTATATAAGGCAAATAGTAAACTTGGATAGGAAGGTAAGATCTCAAGTTAAGATATTGCCTCACTTAAAATTGAAAGTCAAAGTTTGAAGGATTCTATCAAGGTAAAGCAAGACAAAGTTGAGAATTTGGGTAAGGAAAATAAAACTCTTAACGACGAGCTAGTTCAAGCTAAATCTGACCAGGAGAAGCTACAGACTAGCTATAATGATTTACAGTCATCTATTTCCAAAGAAATCAATTCCCTAAAGGATCAACAGAACAAATGTAAAATTAACATCCACCATTTATCCTAAGAGAAGAAAAAGTTGGAAGATCTTCTTAAGAAGAAGGAAAATGAAATTGCCTCTCTTGAAGAAAAAACTGCTCAGGATATAACCACCATTGTGGATGCATATGCTGATACTGTATTGGAGTCCATGAAATAGAAGAAAGAATCCATTAAATCGGATATGATAATGTTATTTCATGAAACATTTCCCAAGAAGTCTCTTAGGGTCTATGAAAGTTTGTACCATATGAGTGAATTTATTTTCATACTATGTATTCGGGTGATAAATTAGGTATTTTTTTGGATGAATCTGACTCTGACGGTGAGGCTGAAGAAGATTCTGATGATGATCGTCGAGAAAAAGAAGAGGAAGAAAACAAAGGAAATGAAACATGAGAGAAGAAAACTATTCCTAAGGTTACCATTTTTTATATGTTTGTGTATTTGAACTGAAGTCCTTGACGTATTCAAGACATTTTTTTTGTTTTTGGATCAGATTATGATGTAACTTAGTTTGTGTAAGTCCTTGTCGTATTCAAGCCATTTTGTGGTTTGAGATCGGATTTTTATAATTCAAATATGCATTTTGATAAGTGCATTTCATATCACTTATTAAAGTTCCATTATTCTTAAATTTGTCACCGGTTCTCAAATATTCGTTGAGTTTTAACGTATTTTTTAAGTATTCTTAAAGACGCTTGTGTCGCGGGTAAATTGTGATAATATTAATAAATTTGGGGTTGAAATTGAAGAAACTGGAAATTAATGTACTTGAGGGCAATTTTGGAATAGTTGAAAACAATGAAAAATATATTAATGTTGAAAAAAAAGGAAAATATATTTTCTAAGATATTGTTTAAAATATTAAATTAACGAGTGATTTTCAAAAAAATATATATTAATGCTTGAAAAATATATTAATGTTGAAAAAAATAGAAAATATATTTTCTAAGATATTGTTTAAAGTATTAAATTAAGAAGAAAATATTAAAGCGAAGCATAAAAGGAAATTAATGTTGAATTAAGAAAAAAATATTAGATTAATCCGAATATTTTATTTAGCTATATTGTTTAAAATATTATTTTATTTAATATAAATATTTACGATACGTAATTTAATTATTTTTTAGGGTTTCGGCAGAAGTTGTAAATAGAAGAAAACGAGAAAAGACAAAGGAGTGCCGTTTTTGGTTTTCTTTCGGCATAATACAAAACAAAGGAGAGAAAACACTTTTGTCTACTTTTTAAGTTTTCTTTCAGAACAGAAAGACGACTGTTTTGTTTCTGATCTTTCAAGACAAAACGAGAGAGAGAAATAGGGATTAAAAGGAGAAAAAAAGGAGAAAGCGGATTTGACTTCTTTTTGGGTTTTATACAGAATAAACGTTAAAGAAGAAGAGACAGAATTGACTGTTTTGGTTATTTATTCGATTTACTCGATCCTGCGGAAGACACAAACAGACAAACGAGAGGCAAATACGGATCGTTCCTCTTTCACCCTTACTGTCTTTTTACTATTAGGCACGAATTGGGTTTGCGGCAAAATCAATTGACGGCAAGCAAAAGCAATTGACGGCAAGCGACGACGATTTGACTTTGAGTTTTTTATGGTTTAATATTTTCTAAACTCTTCTTCGTTTATTTTTATTTTTATTTATATTCATCAAACTATGTTAACTTTTAAGACCATGATGATGATTTATTCGTTTATGAACTAATCGTTGTCATGGAACCTTAGCGGATTTGTTTGAATAATATTTAGGGTTTATTGCTTAATTAATTTGTGAGATACGTTTATCGGTTACCTACTATGATTGTGCTTAATTTTAGATGCGTCGCGAACATCTAGTTTGTTAATCTTTAATGAATGCAAAAGTGGATTTTAGGGTTTAGAACTTGTCATGCTAGCATAGGTTCTTGAATGATTCATGTTGTGAGTGTTCATGATTCGTAATATGTCATTAACCATATCATATTACCCTATGTAATCGAAATAGATAACTTGTGCTTAAAACCAATTGTACCTCAATTCATATAGACATATAGGATTGTCCTGCATGCGGTGTCTGCTTAACTGCTATCTCTTTTGTGGTTGATTAAGTGGTTTGGTTTACGTGTACTGAAAGGTAGCGTATTCTGATTTTGAGTTATCTGATTAGTAATCGTAGTATCTTACATATTGATTAAGTATATTAATACTCTGAGTAAAATAAACAATGAAGTTAGGGTTCCATGTTTTCTCTCGCATAAGTTAAACTCAATAGATATTCTCGTACTTGATTTGTTTAGTTACATTCATACTTTATTACTCGTTCAAGCATTAGTTTAATAATCATACGTTGTTGCATAAGTGAATTCTTGTCTTATACACTTAGTCTTCGTGGGAACGATCTTTCTTACTTATTACTTGCTACGATTTGACCGTGTATACTTGCGTGAGAAAAGGACTAACAAGTTTTTGGCGCCGTTGCCGGGGACTCGGTGTTATTTGACAGTTTTATTGCTTATCAGCAGGGGTCGTTATAAAACTACTGACTTGATTCGGTTACTTGCTTTTCGAGTGTTTTTTGTGCTTCAGGTACTTGAGCGTTTATACAATGGGAGATCCAGCTCCAAAAGCACTCATGGAGTACTCTCAACCAAAGATCATGGATATTCGGTCTAGCATTGTCAGACCCAATATCGCTGCGAATAATTTTGAGATTAAACCCCGCACTATTCAGATGATGCAGAATTCTTGTCAATTTGGGGGAGCTTCATCTGAGGATCCTAATATGCACATTATGACCTTCCTTGAAATCTGTGATACTTTCAAGTTCAACGGTGTTTCAGATGATGCCATAAGACTGAGACTCTTCCAATTTTCTCTGAGGGACAAAGCTAAGAGCTGGTTACACTCTTTACCAGCAGGCTCGATTACTACTTGGGATATACTAGCACATAAATTTCTCTCAAAATTCTTTCCTATGGCAAGAACAGCCACCTTGAGGAATGCTATTACTCAGTTTTCTCAGTCATATGGTGAATCGTGAAGTGAAGCTTGGGACCGTTACAAGGATATGCTCAGAAAATGTCCTCATCATGGGATACCTGATTGGTTAGTAATAAATTTCTTCTGCAATGGGTTGGGTGCGCAAACAAGGCTCATGGTCGATGCTGCATCTGGGGGAGCCTTATTAACAAAAAGCTATGAGGAGGCTCATGAGCTCCTTGAGATGATGGCTGCTAATGAATTCCAGAACCCTTCACAGAGACAGTCACAACATAAAGTAGCTGGTATTCTTAACTTAGACACTGCCACTGCTTTAGCAGCTCAGCTTGAAGCTCTAAACATGAAGGTAGATTCTTTGACTAAACTAGGGGTACAACAGGTAGCTAGTGTGTGCGAGATTTGTGCTGGAGGGCATGACACTCAACAATGCCCAATCTCTACTGAGTCAGTGCAATTTGTGAGTAACTTTCAGAGGCAGAATCAACAACCAATCTCAAACACCTATCACCCAAGCAACAGAAATCATCCAAACTTTAGTTGGAGCAATAATCAACAAGGTAATCCGCATTATGGTGCTAAGCCATACGCTCTTCCTGGATTTCAGCAACAAAGACAGCAACATCAATCTCAACAGTATGCCCCAAGACAACCTCGGAATCAACATCCTGACCATTCTCAACATTCTGTGAGAGACTCTGAATTCGAAGAGATGAAGTTAATGATTAAAAGTCTGATGGTATCTCACAAGACCTTGGAAAATCAGATTGGGCAGATGGCCAGTAACATGATTGTTAGACCTCAGGGAGTTCTTCCTAGCGACACGGAATATAATCCAGGTAAACGGGACGGCAAAGAGCAATGGCAAGCTATCACCTTGCGATTAGCAAAGGTTGCTGAGAACCCCACAATTGAACAAGAGGTGGATTCTTCTCAAAATCAGCCCTCATTTGAGGTTAATTCTGGTCAAGATCAGCCACCTAAAAAGCCATCTCAGTTAGTTGTTGAGCCTACGATCTACCCTCCTCCACCTTTTCCGCAAAGGTTGCAGAAACAGAAGCTAGATGCTCAGTTTGGGAGATTTTTGGAGGTGTTCAAGAAGCTACACATCAACATACCTTTTGCTGAAGCATTAGAGCAAATGTCTAGTTATGCCAAGTTCATGAAGGGAATTCTTTCGAAAAAGCTAAAGCTTGGTTATTTTGAGACAATGGCGCTCACTGAGGAATGCAGTGCGATCTTACAACAAAAATTGCCTCCCAAACTTAAAGATCCAGGAAGCTTCACTATTCCTTGTTCAATCGGCAATTTAACTTTCAGGAAATGTTTATGTGATTTGGGAGCGAGCATCAATCTGATGCCCCTATCTGTGTTTGAGAAACTTGGGCTACTTGAGCCAAAACCGACTAATATCTCTTTGCAACTGGCTGATCGTTCTATCACATATCCTCGTGCTATCGTAGAAGATGTCTTAGTAAAGGTAGAAAAGCTCATCTTTCCTGCTAACTTCGTTATCTTGGATTTCGAAGAGGACAAAAACATCACCATAATCATAGGAAGGCCATTCTTGGCTACGGGCAAAACTTTGATTGATGTCCAAAAAGGGGAGCTCATTATGAGAGTGCAAGATCAGACTGTCACTTTCAACGTTTTCAAGGCTATGCAATTCCCAATAGAGGATGAGGAATGTTTCAGGTTGGATACGGTCGATTCTTCGCACAGTAATGAGTTGGATCAGTTCTCGAGTTCAAATGCTCTAGGCAGAGTTCTACATGGTGAATCTGACTTCGAAAACGAAGAAATATCCGAATGTGTTCAACTACTACAGGAAGCCCCGTATCAAAAGAGGCTCAATATTCCACATGAGTCGCTCGTATTGGGTGATCTTAAGGATTCTCAGGAAAGACTTAAACCTTCTCTACAAGAAGCTCCTAAACTTGAACTCAAACCACTACCAGATCATCTCAGGTATGCTTTCTTAGGAGAGTCATCTACATTACCTGTTATTATTGCATCTAACCTTTCAGGTAGTGAGGAAGAAAAGCTATTAAGAGTTCCGGGGAAGTTCAAATCAGCCATTGGTTGGACCATAGCAGATACCAGAAGATGTATAAGGAAAAAAGTCAAGAAATGGCATGATATGAAGCTTGTACATAAAGCTTTTGATCCAGGCCAACTTGTTATTCTTTTCAACTCTCGTCTAATGCTTTTCCCAGGGAAGCTCAAGTCAAGGTGGTCTGGACCTTTTAAAGTCAAGACAGTATATCCACATGAAGCAGTTGAAATCTTTGAGGAATCGCCAGACAAAGCATTCAAAGTCAATAGTCAGCGACTCAAGCATTACTATGGAGATATGGGGAACCGTGAGGCGTTCAGCATCAGCCTCGACACTATATGATTCCTAGTGGTATCGTCGAGCTTTCGACGTTAAACAAGCGCTTCGTGGGAGGCAACCCACTGGGAAACAATGATCAACACTGCTGGACGAATAGGGGAGTGTTTCTTTTATCTTTTAATTTCTTGTAGTTGCATTCATCATAGTAGTTATTCATGTTAGTCATGCTTATTTTCATTTTCATGCCATGATTATATAGACTGTGTTTAGGATCGAGTTAGCTTATTAGCACAACATTTTGTTCATGTATTTTGCGTCTTTGATCCCTTCAGTTGCTGTTTCTACTTAAGTAGCCGATGATAAAAATTGTTTGGAATGATAGTAGGAATAAAATCTATTTAGGTTACTTGTCAGTTAGCTTGCTTGATGTAGAAGCACAATTAATACATGTAGACTCATTGATTGTTTTTATGCTAGTTACGGACACACTTGAGTATTGTTATACATAATCCTTGATTAGGTTCAGAATTACACCTTAATCCTTTATTAGCTCATGGATTGCAAAAATATAAGTTTGGGGGAGTTGAAAGATAAATATGCGTATTATTTAGTTAGGCGTCAAAGGCTAGTAGCCGCTCGTCGACATACGTCCTCTCGCTGGGGGCTGCGTATTGCGAGTAGTCTAGGGGTGGAATGAGATGGAGCGAAGCGCACTCATTCCTAATCTGATTGCTTAAAAAAATAAAAAATAATAAAAAAGAGAAAAAGAAAGATGAAAAATAAAAGAAGAAGGCAAAATTGGCTAGAATGAGCTCTTTGGTACTCGAGTTATTAAGTTCTAGGGGACTTTGTGCCTAGTGACCTAAGACTTTTCTGGTCTGGGATCCGCTAACCTAAAGCTCGCTACATGAGCACCATTGTATAAGTCTTTCAGGGACCTCAACCATTGCACGGTCAAATAAGCCTTTGAGTGTCTGTATATAGAGTAAAGCATAATAAAACTTTGACGACCCCGGAGAAATATGGATGTGCAACTTAACTATGAAGAATCTAGGTTGTATTTCGTTTCTAATCTTGTGATTATTATGATGAGAACAAGTAAGGTCCAAAGAAATCAATTCCCTAAAGGATCAACAGAACAAATGTAAAATTAACATCCACCATTTATCCTAAGAGAAGAAAAAGTTGGAAGATCTTCTTAAGAAGAAGGAAAATGAATTTGTCTCTCTTGAAGAAAAAACTGCTCATGATATAACCACCATTGTGGATGCATATGCTGATACTGTATTGGAGTCCATGAAATAGAAGGAAGAATCCATTAAATTGGATATGATAATGTTTTTTCATGAAACATTTCCCAAGAAGTCTCTTAGGGTCTATGAAAGTTTGTACCATATGAGCGAATTTATTTTCATACTATGTATTCGGGTGATAAATTAGGTATTTCTTTGGATGAATCTGACTCTGACGGTGAGGCTGAAGAAGATTCTGATGATGATCGTCGAGAAAAAGAAGAGGAAGAAAACAAAGGAAATGAAACATGAGAGAAGAAAACTATTCCTAAGGTTACCATTTTTTATATGTTTGTGTATTTGAACTGAAGTCCTTGACGTATTTAAGGCGTTTTTTTGTTTTTGGATCAGATTATGATGTAACTTAGTTTGTGTAAGTCCTTGTCGTATTCAAGCCATTTTGTGGTTTGAGATCGGATTTTTATAATTCAAATATTCCTTTTGATAAGTTCATTTCATATCACTTATTACGGTTCCATTATTCTTAAATTCGTCACCGGTTCTCAAATATTCGTTGAGTTTTAACGTATTTTTTTAGTATTCTTAAAGACGCTTGTGCCGTGGGTAAATTGTGATAATATTAATAAATTTGGGGTTGAAATTGAAGAAACTGGAAATTAATGTACTTGAGGGCAATTTTGGAATAGTTGAAAACAATGGAAAATATATTAATGTTGAAAAAAAAAGAAAATATATTTTCTAAGATATTGTTTAAAATATTAAATTAACGAGTGATTTTCAAAAATATATATATTAATGCTTGAAAAATATATTAATGTTGAAAAAAAAGGGAAAATATATTTTCTAAGATATTGTTTAAAATATTAAATTAAGAAGAAAATATTAAAGCGAAGCATAAAAGGAAATTAATGCTGAATTAAGAAAAGAATATTAGATTAATCCGAATATTTTATTTAGCTATATTGTTTAAAATATTATTTTATTTAACATAAATATTTAGCATACGTAATTTAATTATTTTTTAGGGTTTCGGCAGAAGTTATAAATAGAAGAAAACAAGAAAAGACAAAGGAGTGCTGGTTTTTGGTTTTCTTTCGGCATAATACAAAACAAAGGAGAGAAAACACTTTTGTCTATTTTTTAGGTTTTCTTTCAGAACAGAAAGAAAGAGGACTGTTTTGTTTCTGATCTTTCAAGACAAAACAAGATAGAAATAGGGATTAAAAGGAGAAAAAGAGGAGAAAGCGGATTTGACTTCTTTTTGGGTTTTATACAGAATAGACGTTAAAGAAGAAGAGACAGAATTGACTGTTTTGGTTATTTATTCGATCCTGCGGAAGACACAAACAGACAAACGAGAGGCAAAATCGGATCGTTCCTCTTTCACCCTTACTGTCTTTTTACTATTAGGCACGAATTGGGTTTGCGGCAAAAGCAATTGACGGCAAGCAAAAGCAATTGACGGCAAGCGACGGCGATTTGATTTTGAGTTTTTATGGTTTAATATTTTCTAAACTCTTCTTCGTTTATTTATATTTATATTTATGTTCATCAAACTATGTTAACTTTTAAGACCATGATGATGATTTATTCGATTATGAACTAATCGTTGTCATGGAACCTTAGCGGATTTGTTTGAATAATATTTAGGGTTTATTGCTTAATTAATTTGTGAGATACGTTTATCGGTTACCTAGTATGATTGTGCTTAATTTTAGATGCGTCGCGAACATCTAGTTTTTTAATCTTCAATAATGCGAAAGTAGATCTAAGGGTTTAGAACTTGTCATGCTAGCATAGGTTCTTGAATGATTCATGTTGTAAGTGTTCATGATTCGTAATATGTCATTAACCATATCATATTACCCTATGTAATCGAAATAGATAACTTGTGCTTAAAACCAATTTTACCTCAATTCATATAGACATATAGGATTGTCATGCATGTGATGTCTGCTTAACTGCTATCTCTTTTGTGGTTGATTAAGTGGTTTGGTTTACGTGTACTGAAAGGTAGCGTATTCTGATTTTGAGTTATCTGATTAGTAATCGTAGTATCTTACATATTGATTAAGTATATTAATACTCTGAGTAAAATAAACAATGAAGTTAGGGTTCCATGTTTTCTCTCGCATAAGTAAAACTCATTAGATATTCTTGTACTTGATTTGTTTAGTTACATTCATACTTTATTACTCGTTCAAGCATTAGTTTAATAATCATACGTTGTTGCATAAGTGAATTCTTGTCTTATACACCTAGTCTTCGTGGGAATGATCTTTCTTACTTATTACTTGCTACGATTTGACCGCGTATACTTGCGTGAGAAATATTTGAACTGAATTCCTTGACGTATTCAAGGCGTTTTTTTTGTTTTTGGATCAGATTATGATGTAACTTAGTTTGTGTAAGTCCTTGTCGTATTCAAGCCATTTTGTTGTTTGAGATCGGATTTTTATAATTCAAAGATTTAAACCAAAGCAACATAATTTAATCTAACCAGGCCATACAAAGGTAATCCATTCGAAGGCATATAAAATTTTAAACACGAGTCATTCGAAGGTAATCCATTCGAAGGCATCATAACTTTAATCCAACTAAGTCATTCGAAGGTAATTCATTCGAATGCATCATAATTTTAATCCAACCAAAGCCACTCGAAGGTAATCCATTCGAAGTCATCATAACTTTAATCCAAGTAATCCCATCCGAAGGTAATCTATTTGAAGGAATCATAACTTTACTCCAACTAAGCCATTCGAAGGTAATCAAGTCAAAGGTGTCGTGGCTTTAATCTAATCAAGCCATTCGAAGATAATCCAATTAAACACATCATGAATTTAATCCAACCAAGAAACTCGAAGGTAACCCATTTGAAGGCAACAAACTTTAATCACTAGCCATTCAAATATAATCCATTCGAAGGCATAATAAATATAATCCAATCAACTCATTCGAATCTAATCCATTTGAATGCATCATGATTTTAATCCAACCAAGTCATTCGAAGGAAATCCTTTTGAAGGAAACAATATTTGATCATAAGCCATTCGAAGGTAATCGATTCGAAGACATAATAACTTTAATCCAACCAAGCCATTCGAAGGTAATCCATTTGGAGGAAACAAAACTTTAATACCACCTAATAGTAAATATAATTTAAAGGCAAAAAATGATTGAATGCTTAAGATTCAGACACCTCATTAAAGCATTTTTGTGCCACAATGGTAGGAAAAACTATACAATCTTATATTTACATTGAGCTAGAACAAAGTAAATATTTACAAAATAATTTTTATCTAAATACAACCTTAGAAGCTTAAAATTCCAAGGGTGGTTCAAAAGTTTTCCTTCTTTGTCAAAGAGCATGTATGTTCCTTGGTTGATCTTTTCATACACAACTTCAAAACTTTATCTCCAACTTGAAAATTTCATTTTCTTATTTTAGATGCAACCCTGCTCCTCATGAACCCTTGATAATGTATATTTATTAAATGGGATTTTACTATCCTTTCTTTAATTAAATCCAACTGAGCCCTCATTGACATCATGTTATTGTCTTCAAAATAATTTTGAAGTCTGAAGGAATAAAGAGTATTTTCTATAGGTGTAATCGCATTCATTCCTTAAACTAAAGAGAATGGAAACTATGTAGTGGTTGTGTGGGGAGTAGTTTGGTATACCCATAGTAATTCTTGTAAATAACTTGGACATTTTAAATCTGCTCCCTCTACGTTATTTTTCAAACCCGTTAAAATCGTTCGATTCACAACCTCAATTTGTCCATTGGCCCGAGGATGAAAAAGAGATGAGAAACAATGTTAAATTCCTCTTGACGTACAAAATACTTCTATGTCTTTATTGTCAAACTGAGGACCATTATATGTAGTGATGCGCTTGAGAATATCAAATTGACAGCATATGTTAAAGAGAATAAACTTTATCACTACTTTAGATGTTTTCCAAGATAAAGGTTCATATTCTACAAACTTGGAGAAATAGTCTATTGCCAAAATTATAGTGCGAGATCCCCCCCCCCTCCCCTCCTCCCCGCGAAGTCATCTGTGAAATAGTAATTCTTTGGAGACAAACTCCATGAGGACTGCTGGAACATGGATTGCATTTCCATACCTTTGACAAGGGTTACATCTTGTCACAAAGTCTTTAGCATCCATCATAATAGAAAACGAATAATACCCCACAAACAAGACTTTTCTAGTTAAAGCTTTATAGTCACAATGTGATAATCCTTCTCCATCATGTTGTTCTGATAGAACACTTCAAGATTTGTTAGATCCGAGGCAGGACAACAAAGGCCTACTGAAGGATATTATATATAGAATCCCCATTGGAACCATAAATCCACGAGCTATGTATTTTATCTTTTTGACGTAAGCCTTATATTGAGGTAAAACTCCGTTAGTGATAAAATCTTGGATCTCATTTCTCCAATCTTTAGAAACCACGGTGGATACATGTAGTCTTTCTCCTACTTCACCCTTTAATTTTATTTTTGTGACTATGGAAGGACATTCTTGCATAAAAACCAAGAATATGGTTCTGAATATGCTATAGTCGCCAAGGAGTCAACCATTGAATTTTCTGATCTCGGGACATGTTCATATTTAACGTGTTTAAACCCGATTGTGATATTTTTTAATACTTCTAGATAAGTTATCAAGTGATCTTTTTTGGTTTCAGATTTTCCTTGTGCTTGATGAATGAGTGGCTATGAATCACTTATCAATCAGACTCTTTTAACACCACAAAACTGAGCTAATCTGAATCGAGATATTGTTGCTTCATATTTTAACTCATTGCTCGATGCTCTAAAGCAAAAACGTATAGCTTGGTACATGGAATCCCAAAAGGGGGGAGATTAGAAAAATATCAGCTCCAAACCCCATTGTGCTAGACCCACCACCAGTTCAGATTACCCATTCACTTTTAGGCTTATTGGTTTGAGCTTCTTCAAGAGGTGTTTTGGAGTGAAATTCAACTAAATATCAACCACAACTTGAGCTTTGAGTGCAGTTCGGGATGCAAAGTCAATATCATAATCTCCAAGCTCAACTGACCATTTGGTCATTCTTCCCGATATATCGGTCGTCTGTCACAAATTCTTTAATGGAAAAGAAGTTCGAATTATGATATGTATGCTTGATAATAAGGCCTTATTTCTATAGTTGCTATCACCAATACCAAGGCTAGATTTTCCAACTTTAAGTATCTTTTCTCAGCTTCCAACAAACTCTTTCTTATATAATAAACAGGGCGGGGATAATTATAAACTTCTCGCACCAATACTGCAAATACAACATAATCCCATACTGCTAGGGGAGGATATGTGCCTCTTGATTTCAGGGAAAGCTTTATCACAATTAAGGGACCAATTAAAATCTTTAGAATTTCTGAAGAGTTGGAAAAACTAAGCACACTTGTCCGATGATCTTGAAATAAACCGGTTTAATGTTGCCAATTTTCTAGTCAATATCTGAATTTTTTTAGTATATTGAGGTGGATCCATGGCCAACAAGGCATTTAACGGGTTTGAGTCAGCTTGAATCCATTTCTCACTTATTATGTAACCCATAAATTTTCTATATTGGACCCCAAAGGTATATGCTGCAAGATCTAATTTCAAATCGATGGATTTTAAGTTAGAAAAGGCTTCTAGGAGGTCAGATATGTGATCCTCTCCTTAAGGATTCTAACCATCATATCAATTATATAAACTTCTATATTTCTTCCAATCTGGTTAGCAGATTCCTTATTTACTAATCGCTGATAAGTGGCTCCACCATTCTTCAAACCAAAAGACATTATCTTATTACAATGAAGCCCCATGTAAGTAATAAAAATAGTATGATCTTGATTGCTCGGATCCATCTATATTTGATTATATCCAGAAAAAACATCCATGAAGGATAACAACTTGTTTCATGATGTGGAATTTACTTGTTGATCTATCTAGGGTACTGGAAACGGATCCTTGGGGAAAGCTCTATTGGGATCTATAAAATTAATGCACATTCTCCATTTTCCAATTTTATTTTTGACAAAGAGTGGGTTAGCTGTCCAAAGTGGGCACTAAGATTATTTGATGTGTCCAAATTTGGTTAACTGATATACTTATTAGACTGTGGCTTCAGATTTTTCTCTGGAAAAATCCCTTGTTCTTGCACCATTGGTCCCGCATCAGATCTAACAAATACTTTATGGCTGATTATACTTGATGGTACTCCCGTTGTAACCTCATTTCACCAGGAAAACACATGTAGATTTTTAGATAAAAAGGAAAATAATTTTTTTTTAATTCGAAGGGAAATTTAGATCCGACCCTAACACTTTTCCCTTATACCAAGTAATGAACTTCAACTTCTTCAACTGGGATCATGGCGCTATGAGCCTCTCTTAGATCATTTATCTCATTTAACCACGTAGATGACTCAATTACTTGCTATTTTTTGTCAATTTTAACTACTCCAAAATATTTTAGAGCAAGATCAGTGACATAACACTACCTTTCCACTCTTTGGCTACTTCAGACGACACCTACGTGGCCTCGCGAAACATACTTCAAACATTAGTGAACTATGAATACGACTGCATGCATCCTAGATAACCAAGATCTACCGAATATAGCAATGTACGATGTTGGACAATCAACCATTACAAACAAAAACCTTACCAACTTATTGAATTGTTATTTTCCTAACATTACTTGTCATTCAAATTCCCCAATCACATCGGCCAAATTGCCAGTGAATCCCACTATGTTTCTATTCAAATGCTGGATAACTGAAGGATTTTTCATTTTCTTACAACTTAATAAAAACAAAATATTTGTCGAACTGCTAGTCTCAATCAAGATTCATCGGATTTCACTTCTTTTAATAATTTCTCTTATTATCACAACATCTTCATAGGGACCCGTAATTTCTCTTAGGCAATCTTCATCAAAGACAATGAAAGGGGAATGGCTCTTGTAGAGATGTGCATACATTTTCCCTTATAGTTGAGTGGTTAGACTGTTCTCAAATCTTTTTCTGGAGCAGTTCGAGAGTGGAGTCATAGTATCTCCCCAAAAAATGGTCAAAGATTTAAAGTAGCTGCACATATCGGATATTGTCATTGTTTTTTCTACTATCACCCCAACTTGGTTCTAATCTGGATCGGGGTTTAAGTATCCAAAATCTATATTAAATCGTTTCACAACCACCATATCATTCTCTTGTTTGGACGTCTCCATCCTTTGTCTTTGAATATTTGGTGATGTGGCATGTGATGTACTTATACTAGGTTTGGCACGCATATTAACTTGCATGTTGTCCCCTTGTTTTTTAACAAAAGCAGGAAGCTTCCCACTTTCAATCAGGGTTTGTACTTCTTTTTTTAGGACAATGCAATCTTGGGTGTCATGACCGACATCATTATGGTATCTACAAAAGTGAGTGTTCCGAATTTCTCTTGGAGATTGAATTTATGTCTTCTTTCAGAAATACACAACATTCTTAGTTCTGTCATAAATGATGGCCACAATTTCACTCAATTTGGAAAACCATTCAGGTTGGACCCACTGACTCTTTCTTGGTCTAGAAGGTTGGACCTGATTTGACTAACTTTGTCTAGGTCGATGTGAACCTTGTCTGAAATCTTTAGGGTGGTAATTGACTGTGGCTTGGTACTGAGTAATGGCTTGTATGATATAAATCATTGAAACAAAACTATTCTGGCGCAGTACTCTAGACTTTTTAGTTTCCTACACTATAATTTACTTTCCGACCTGATTCAATAATCCTTCTCAGGTCATAGTTTTTTTCCGAGTTACCAAATCAGCCAACTCACCTGACGTTAAACCTTGCGTTAAAGAAACAATGTCTACTTGCTCAAAACAATCAATCCATTATTTGTGTTTGCAAAACGGCTGATGTAGTCTTTTATGGATTCATTCGATTCTTGTGTATAATGAATGATAGTATCACCGTTCCCTTTAATCTCTTAACTTCCCACAAATTGCCTCTAGAAACCCATTGATAACATATCAAAGTTTTTAGTAGATCTCATGTGGTAAACTGTTATATCATTTTAATGCAGTTCCCTTGTAAGTCTGCGAGAAGGCCCGACATAATAGCTTATCATCATCATCATCATCAAAATTCATCATGAAATTTTTGAATTGTTCAAGATGGTGATCGAGGTTTTTTGCTTCCATCGCATTTCTATATTTTAGAGCTATCAAACTGAAATGGTAGATGCCCAGAGAGAATCTTTGAAGACAAAGGTGACTACCTCTAGTTATGACTTCAGCTAAACATGTGATCATCATCAAGGGTGGTAAAGATACATGGTTCAGATTGGACAACAAACTGATCACTTAACAAATGATCAATGCTGTGATATACTGATACTTTTACTTTCTCTTGATAATTCTTCCTTTTCCATTTACCCTTTCTATCACTTTTCTTTGATTCTTTTTAGATAACTTCTCTTTTTCCTTCTGACGGCCATGATCACTTATTGATGAGGAAGAATAAATATCTGAGTCAGATTTGTGGTTGAATTTCCAGTAGAATCCAATATATTCATTAATTGCTTAGTCTGATGCTTCTTTTTAGAACCTATGTGAGCCTTTGTGGATTTATTACTTTCACCTTGTTTGTTATTTTTACTAGGCTCATGTATAACAATATAACTTGTTTCAAATCTCCCTTTTAATTCTTTTTTAACTTGTCGTTGGGCCCTCAAAACATCAATTTCATCCCTCAACTGATCACGCTCGTATTGCATGGTTTTTCTTTCCTTTGTATTATGATTAACAGGTGAGACAGTAGCATGCTCATTATCACCTCTTATCCCCTCATTGCCAACAAGGGAACTTTTTACATGTCAAGATCTATGCCTCAAAGAACTTCTAAGTACGATCCGTAATTATGGTTTTGAATATATCTATTCAGGAACCTCACGCTCCCACTATGGTCACGAATATGGTGATGATAAAATCTGATTGAGGGGTAGTTCTTGAATATCTTTAGTTTATATGGTCTTAAAGTTTTAATATAAGTATTGAGAGAATAAAGATGCTTGTATTTGTTATCGAGAGAAAAAGGTTTTTTCTTTTATTTAATGTTTTTGGTTAAGCTATTTATACTCTTTTTGGATCCATAAGCCATTCGGGTCGGGTCATATGTTTGGGTATATCTCACGAGCCCCCAGGATCATATAAAAATATAGACGGCACCCATTTGAGTCACTAAGTATACTGTTTATTCATAAAATTTAAGTATTGAGTCTAAACTGCCCTTCTATACAAAATCCGATCCACTTTACTGCTTAGGCCGTCCAACATAATCTAACCTTATCAAGAGTGCCAGAGTATTTTGATGTTTATTACCATCAAATTCTATTATACCCAACAAAAATTGATTGATTATGTTACGCTTATCAGAAAAGACAACGAATTTGCAGTAGTATTAAGACGTCGAGAATATACAAAATGTAAGGATACTTATAGACTATTTTTATAATGCGAGATATCAAGAACGTGTATGAAGTTGGTAGACCCAAAGAAGAAAAATAATGTATGAACCAAGATATGGGAATTCCTTTCCATGTTTAATAGAAAATGGTAACTCATGATGAATGACCCTTAGAGTTCATATGCAGGGTTCACAATTATAAAACTATGAACTTTAATGAAGATCATTCATTCTTGAGACACTTTTCTAAAAAAGAGTTAGAATTTTAACTTAGTTTTACCAACATGTGAACTCATTTAACAACCATCTATTATTTTAACAAATAAAGATATAGCGTTGGTGAATGAGGTAAAAAAAAGTTGCATACTGTAACCCACATTTTATATCGTCGACACATAATATGAACGTCCAAGGAAAACAAAAAATAAATCATCAATAATAAAATTTCTACAATGTTTTTAAGGATGTTGAATAAGATGATGTTGTTGGAGACAAAACTTTAGTTTAATAACTATCAGTATGAAATTCTCTAGTTACTTCAAAGATTATTTGAAAGTAATCGAATACATCCAAAATTGGTTAGAACCATCTGGTGATAAGCTTATTGCGTGGAAACCTAACAAGTTCTTCATTTCGGTAACCCGACCACTAAGTGCATAGATAACACTCATTCCACCCTCGAATATTTCCTTGTTAAAAATAAAGCTAAATTCAAGTCATGTTAGTTTAAGGCGCATGGTTTACTTAAATTGTAACATGGAGAAATTAGACACTCTTTTAATAAGATTCAACTTATAATCCAACATTAATTCACAGATAAAGTGTACGATGAGCTCAGAGCTAACGTCTCTCATGATGCCTTATAAAAAATATTAGAATTATAATATGCACAAAGAATGAATGTTGTCGATGGTTCAGATTTCACGAAATATTCGAAATTTTAATTAAATTTATTTCGGTACCTTTAAACGCTTTTGATGATCGTTAGAAGATGCTGAATATATTTTTTTGTATTAAATTAACGATAACAGAGCTATTGAAATAAAAACTAGATAAACTAGTTAATCTTGTCATCAAAACCAAAGCCGAAACACATATAAAGTATGTGTATAATAAATGGTTTGGCGTAGTCTATCTAGAAATATATTCCCTTTTAGAGCGTTTAGATAAACTAAAATAATATGGTCCTCCAGTCATGAAATTTAAATTATCTATTGTTGCATTTGTATCATCCAACAAATGAAATAAAACATATTAAGATGGATTGAATTTGATTAGAGTTTTCCTCTATATAACGAGTTTATGGATTATGCGTCCCTTTACATGAAGATGTTTAGTGGTACAAAATGTTTTGTAGATATTACGAACATGTAAAATTATATGGTGATACTACAAATATGAAAAAAATGGATGGCAATGTCATATATGGGAAACATTATCATATCAAAGTTTAAGTGCATCGTCCGCTTTGTAAGGCAGTCGGGGACAACAAATATTAATTTTAATTTTCTACAATTATAAGATAGACCCCCTCTGATGTCATGGCCATTCGTCCAAATTACTTTATGAGATTGGACACCTAACTAATGAAGTTGAAAGTTATAATATTGAACATGAAATTTCAACTCTTAATATGATTTGCTAATTATATATATATATATATATATATATATGTAAAGCTTTCTTGATTGATATTCTGCTTTGGCACTTTGAAGATTCAACCAGCTTGAATTCTAGCTTTTTTTCTTTTTTACCTTAAATACATGTCACACTTGATCTTAATAATACTATAAATTACTAATAACACCAAAATAAAGAGCTCAAAATGCAAACAGTATGTTAGACATGGGTTTGGATAAATTTTATTCAAGGGGTTATTTTGTAATGTAAGAAGAAATAATTGTTCCAAGATGGAGAGTAGAGATAATTGAGCTACTTCAATTATTAGTTAGAGAGAGAAGGTCTGATGTTTCCTTAAATGAACCATCGCTCATTAATGTTTTCTCATAAACTATTCATAGGCTAACCTTTAGCCTAATGAGCCTAACAACTGAACAAACTCCAAGGGCCAAGCCCAGAGTTTAAAAACTCATTTGGAATACCACATACAATAAAAATTAATCTAAATATATTATTACAATAAAATATTAAGATAATAAAAGCAAATAACCAAAAATGTATATTGGTATTTAATTCAATATGTCCTTCGAATATTTTTTACCTCACCAAATAGCCCACTTAGTCCTCACTTCCCTAAAGATTATAACTGTAGTTGACTCTTCCTCTTTTCTAGAATCAGAATTGTTTGTCTCCTATAGTCTTCTATATAAACTCCCTTCTCATTTTTTCAGTATAGTAACTTTTAGAGAGAGAAAATTCACTTTATAAAGAGAAGCTATACCTCACTAGTTTCATCTAGTTAATCATCGATTATATTTTTCTTTCCTCCATCACTCTTACCATCGCGAATTCCATCTCTAGTGACATTTGAGTGTTTGTATGCTCACTGCATAAAATGTCTTAACCAAAAAGGATTGGTTAAACTTGTCTACGCTAGACCAAGATAAAAAAAAAGAGATAGATTTTATGTTGGATTACCCGTCTTCAAAGATACAGTCAATATCACTTAAAAATTGACTACGGGGAACTTAGCCATATAATTAAGGAAACAACCCATCAGAACCTTCTTTTGCTGCTCAATCATTTACTTCAAAGAATCGTTCATCCAAGCTATCACATTCTCAAAGAACTACTAGTCGCAGACGTCCTTCGACTTTTATAGTAGTAGGATCTGATACATAAGTGAAATTGGCTCCGATCTTGATCAGACGAGTCAAAGATCATATGAAACTTCTTCTGAAGAACATGAATCGCGTTAACAACTTCAGCATGCTATCGATCCTCCCTCAGAGAAACCGAATAAGAAGGGGGATGATGTCTCTCAATAGGTCTAACCTCAATAGGTCGATCCACCTGAGTCCAATCCAATTATCTCCCAGCAACCGAGCATGGAGACGAATACAGTTTCTGAACAGATTGAGCCTTCCAGATCCAATCTGAAGAAGTTGGAGGATGATATCAATAATTTGAGTGAGGAATACCCTTTGGAGATGTTTGGTCAATTCGGAGAAATGTTAAGATTTCAAAATAGGTTAGGGATATAATTTTTTAGTCTTATATCTTTAACACCGTCCAGCCATGAATCAAACCTTGATTTCTTGATCTGCACTTGGAGTTAAGATACAAAAATAAGTAGTCAAGTTTAAAACTTGTCTTACCGCTGTTATAATATCCTTCCATATGATAAGGAAATAGATTTATAAGGGACTTAAATGTAATTAATAAGGACTTGAATGATAAGTTCTATTAATAAAGAATAAGATTAAAGCTTTATAGGGAGAATGGGGACTGAAATGTAAATAAATCTTTTATGTAACCGAATTTGTAACTAACTCACTTGGCATATTTAAAGAGGCCAAGGAGACTGATAGCACCTATGAAATAATTAGAGGAGAAATATTATATTCACCATCTAAAAATCTCTGCTGATTCTTAGTCAATATTCTCAATCTTCTCAATCCAATTTCTATTCTCACCAAATTGGCGCTAGAAGGAGGGGGCGAAGATACCTTGATCGATAGATCAAAAATCGAGTCTCGAATTTTTTCGTTTTCTGAAGATCGGAGATGAATTCGGAGGAAGGAGATAATCCGTCTGTTCGAAAGGCTTTGGAGACATTGAGATATGATCTGCAAGAGAAAGAAGCAGATGAATCAGTTCCGATTCGTTCAAACCAGTTTGATTTTGAAGGTAAAATGAATGAGTTGATAAGAAAAGTGGCAGAACTTGATAAATTTGCTCAAAAGAAACAAGATAATAATGGTGCTAGACTTAGATCTGAAATAGCAAGAGGTGATCGGGATGATCATTCGGATCCATCGAATGACATCGGCGATGTTCAAAATGTTCAACGTAAAATACATTGTGAGCGTAAGAAGGAGCATAGTGGAATGAGAAAAAAGGAAAAGTTGCAGAAGCGACGGTATGTAGATTCTAGTGAAGAAGATTTTGAAAATTCGGAATCAGATGAAACACCAAGATATAAGCATTTTCGAAGTCATTCAAAAGAAGGAGGATATGAATTTTGGCCAGCTAAAATGTATAGGGAAGGAAGGCGAAAGAAGGAAAAACTAGTGTATTCTCCTCGGAAATTTGTAGAAGGCGAACCAAGTTTGTATGCTACTGTGGGAATGAGGAACGAAGACCAGTTTGTTCAAGGAGTAGATTGGAGGGATTCACCGTTGATTAGTGCGATTAGATCTGTACCACTTCCGAGGCGGTTCGACATTTCTAAAATTGACAAGTTTGATGGAACTCAAGATCCAGATGATCATATAGAGCAATTCAAGAATTATATGACTAATTTCGAGGATGATGATAAATTGGTTTGTAGGGCATTCTCTCAGACATTCAAAGGAACTGCGTTAAAATGGTATAACAAGATTCCTAAGGAGTCCATTGTAAATTTTAGAGGCTTTTACACAGCTTTTCGAAGACAGTTTGTGGGAAGCAAAGAAATGAGAGCTAACGGAGATATAATAATACAATGTAAGCAAGCTGTGGGAGAAAAGTTGAAGGATTATACTAAAAGATTTGTCTCAACAAAAGCAGGATTAGATGATTGTGAGGAAGTGGTAGCTATGACAGCGTTCCGACAAGGATTGTTGCCAGGAGATTTAGCTGATGAAACAACAAGGCGTAGGGCATTAACATTTGGAGCTCTCATGGCTCAGGTTGAAGATCAGATCAAAGTCAAAGAGTCTACTCGAGTTCGAGGAGGAAATAATAGTGTTCAGAAAGGGAGTAGTCAAGTGGGAAATAATCAAGTGAACGCTTCAAATAATAACTCGTCACGGGCGAGGGGTAGTCAAAATGTTTCCAATCGAGGAGGTTCGAACTCATATCAAGGGGGTTCTAATCAGCACAATTTTAATAATCAACACCAATTCAGACCAAGATCGAATGTGTGGGTAAGACCAGAATATTATGCAGATTTGACTGAAAATGTGGCATCGATTTATGAGAAAACCAAGGGAACAGTAAATTTTAGAAAGCCGACAGCAATTAATAGGCCAAGAGAGGAGCGCAATAACAGATTCTGTAGTTATCATAATGATGTTGGACATGATACAGCTGACTGTATTGCTTTGAAGAAGGAAATGCAGATTTTGATAGAGAATGGAAAAATGCTGGAGTATGTCAAGAAGAGCGCTAGAGCCGTAACTCAAAAGGTAAGTAATCCTAACTCTAAGCAGGAAAGTGCATTAATGATTTTAGATATTGCAGAGGATGAATTTGATGTGGCTTCGGAATATGTCGACCCAGACCCCAGTCGATTGTTGTTGATGTCAGTTGATGAGCCGATGTGTAAGGGACGTGTTCGGGATCTATGTGCGTGCTTTGAGTCATTTGCAATATTTGGGGGAGACTCAATGACTAATGATACCAATAATTCGAGGAAAAGACATATAGTAAATTTAACGCATCAAATTGAAGGAGGAGCATCAGCACATCTATACAATAAGAAGAATGTCCCATTTATAATTTTCGATGGAGATGATTTGAGAGGAATTACAGGACCACATGAAGATGCAGTAGTCATTGGAGCAGAAGTGTGTGGGGTAGAAATTCGACGAGTATTGATTGATACTGGAAGTTCTGCTAATGTGTTGTTCAAATCAACATATGATAGATTAAACGCTCCGCCTCGGATAGAAAGGTCAGAAAGAACTATAATTGGGTTTACTGGTGCAACAGCGAACGTAGTAGGGGAATTTGAAGGTGAAATTTCTCTGGGAGAAGGGCCTTTTAAAAAGAAAGTACAAGTACTTTTTATGGTGGTAGATTGTCCGTCGAGTTACAATGCTATCTTTGGAAGGTCATGGCTGGAAAAAATGTATGTTATAGTTTCTACAGTTCATCAATGTCTGAAATATGTAGTCGGGGATCGAATTGGTGTAGTTCGAAGTGATCAAAAAGTAGCTAGAGAGTGTTATGCTGTTGCATTTAGACTACGTGATAAAAGTACCGATGATCCAATGGAGAAATAGCAATTTGGGGGGTTGCCTTCTAGTAGTAAAGATGAAGGAATTGATGATCCAAGGTCAACCCCGAGTTCTGTGATAATAAGTGAAGAAATAGAAGAATACGTCTTCGATAATAATAGAGTACTTGGAATTGGGACTTTATTATCTCTATCAGTGCGAGAAAGGTTATTGAATTTTTTGTCTAAAAAATTGGATGTGTTTGCTTGGAAATCTGAGGATGTAGTGGGGGTCCCAATTGATATTATATGTCATAGTTTGGCTGTGGATTCGAAGATCAAGCCAATAATACAAAAAAGGAGAGCTTTTTCTATGGAAAAATCCGAGGCCATAATTGCTGAAGTAGATAGATTGTATAAAATGGGGCATATTAGGGAGTCCAAATATCCGAAGTGGATAGCTAATCCTGTAGTAGTGAAAAAGAAGAATGGAAAATGGAGAATGTGTGTAGACTTCACAGATTTAAACAGAGCTTGCCCAAAGGATCCTTTTCCAGTACCTCGAATTGATCAATTAGTGGATTCTACTTCTGGAAACAAAATTCTAACATTTATGAATGCATTTTCAGGATATAATCAAATTTGAATGAATCCAGAGGATGAAGAAAGCACAACCTTTATCACTGATCGAGGTTTACATTGTTATAGAGTGATGCCGTTTGGATTGAAAAATGCTGGGTCTACATATCAAAGGTTGATGAATAAGGCATTTACTTCACAAATAGGGAGGAATATCGAGGTATACATCGATGATATGCTGGTCAAGATTAAAAGTGATGATGATCGTATTGATGATTTAGAAGAGACGTTTCTGAATCTTAGAGCAATACAGTTGAAGTTGAACCCAAAAAAATGCACGTTTGGAGTCCGATCTGGTAAGTTTCTGGGATATGTGATAAGTGAAAGAGGAATTGAAGTGGATCCAGAACAGTTGAAGGCTTTGATATCTATGTCTTCGCCTCAGAATATCAAAGAAGTGCAAATATTAACAGGCAGGTTAGCAGCTCTGAACAGATTCATTTCTCGTTTTTCAGATAAATGTTTGCCTTTCTTCCAGGTGTTGCGCCGACCGAATAATTTTGAGTGGACTTCGGATTGTGAAGAAGCTTTTATTAAGATAAAAAATCTTTTGTCCTCTCCTGAAATATTATCAAATCCTCGAGAAGGTGGGCAACTGTTTTTTGTATGTAGCAGTATCGGATTATGCAGTGAGTGCAGTTCTGATAAGTGAAGATACGGGAGTTTCGAAGCCCGTTTATTATGTCAGTAAAAGTTTGGTTGATGCTGAAAAATGTTACTTAAAGCTCGAAAAATTGGCTTTGTGTATAATAGTGGCGGCGAGAAAAATGCGTCCTTACTTCCAAGCACATACAATTGTGGTTCGAACTTCTTATCCATTGAAAAATGTATTGCAAAAGCCAGATATCTCAGGAAGAATGACTAAGTGATCTGTAGAATTGGGAGATTTCGATGTGTTATTCTCCCCACGAACGGCTGTCAAAGCTCAGGCCTTAGCAGATTTCTTTCTTGAGTTTCATTCGAGCAGGTTCGAAGAGAAAGAAGATGAAAAAATACACACGAATCCGGTGTGGACGGTACGAACTGATGGAGGATCTAGTAATAAAGGGTCGAGTGCGGGGGTAGAATTGGTGGCATCGACAGGGGAGTATATGTTTCAAGCTATAAGATTTGGATTTCATGCTTCGAATAATGAAGCTGAATATGAAGCAGTGTTAGCAGGATTGCGGTTAGCAAAAATTTGTGGAGCAATATTCGTGCACTTAGAAATAGATTCGTAGTTAGTAGTTAACCATGTTAAAGGAATATCAGAAGCTAAAAAAGATCGTTTAGTTTTGTATTTGCAAGAACTTCGAAGTATGATGGCACAATTTGAAAATGTCGAGGTGGAGCATATTCGAAGAGGAAATAACACAATGGCTGATTCTTTAGCAACAATGGCTTACTCTGAAGAATATCCATGGATCGTAACGCAACCACTGCCTTCGATTATATTAAGCTCTGAGCAATGTGAATTTGTCGAGGAGGTAGTAATTGATTCGGTGCACATTCGGGGTGATTGGAGAACTGACTTATTAAATTTTCTTACAAAGGGAATACTACCTCTTGATAAGCATTTGCTCAAGAAAATAAGGAATAAAGCTCTTGGTTATGTGGTGTTGGATGGGGTATTGGATAAGAGGTCTGTGTCGAGGCCTTTACTACGATGTTTGAGTAAGAAAGAATCTCAAAACATTTTATCTGAATTACATGATGGAGATGGATCAGCTCATTGTGGTTTCAAAGCTTTAACACGCAGAGTATTGTTGGCAGGATATTATTGGCCTACCATATTGCAGGATGCCAAGTTATTAGTTCGAAGTTGTGATACTTGTCAAGGGTATGCACATTTGATACATAAACCAGCGGCACCTCTAATGATAATTTCTGAGCCGGTTCCTTTTGATAGATGGGGGATTGATTTAGTAGGACTATTGTCTATGGCTTTAGGTGGAAGACGGATGATTATTGTCGCAGTTGATTATTTTTCGAAGTGGGCAGAAGCAGAGCCTTTAGCTGGAACAAAAGCTAAGGATGTGATCAAGTTTATTCTAAGTAACATCTGCTACCGTTTTGGAGTTCCTTGAAAGATAACAACAGACAACGGTCCCCAATTTAATAACAAGGAAATGGACTCTTTTTGCTCCTCGAAAGGAATACAACAATGCTTTTCTACTCCTTTCCACCCACAAGCAAATGGGCAAGTGGAAGTTACAAATAGATCTATTTTGGAGGGTTTGAAGAAAAATTTGGCGGGAGCAGCGGGGAAATGGCCAAATTATCTTCAAGAGGTGTTGTGGGCATATCGTACAACTCCTAGAGAGGCCACAAAAGAGACTCTTTTTTCTTTGGTGTATGGAATGGATGCTGTATGCCCTGCCGAATCTACATTACCTTCCTATAGGCTATTGCATTATTCTGAAGTAGATAATTGATGAGTCCGAATTCGAAGAGCTCCCCAAAAAGGGTAGTCCAAAGTAAAACCCCCCGGAAACCGAACAGACTCCAAGATTCGAACAGCCCTGATTGAACCGGACAGATGATTTTGAACACTGCAAACATAAAGCAGTTCGAACTATGACTAAAGTACTAAAAAACCTAATCACTATCTGACTAAGCTACCTGTGCATCTGCTTAAAACTCATGGGTCTTTGAACATGACCCGGGTCCATTAAACTTGACCCGAAAGCCCATAAGGGCCCAAATCTTACACTATAAATGCCCAACCACCAGCATTAACTATGGGTAAGAAAAATTAACTGCTGCCAGGCTGCTTAATTCTCTCTCCACCCTTAAAACACCCTGAAATATCTTGAAACTCCTTTAAACACCACCATACCACCGTGAAACACCCTTACGCCGCCTTAAAACTCTACTTAAAATTACCAGCCTACCCCCAGGCTACTTTTATCCACACCAAATTGGCGACCACAGTGGGAGGCGACGGTGCCTGAATCAAACATTCAAAACCAAGTAAAAGAATCCTGTCCGAATGAATTCGGATAATCCAGAGCTTCCACCAGCTTTGCTCGAAGTGGTGGAAGAGAACGATGAATATACTGTCCAAGAGCGTGACAGGTTGAGGGTTGAAATAGAAGCTCTGAGGGCTGAGAAGGCCAAGATGGGCATGAAGGAAAAGTCCAAAGCATCAGTTGCTCATCGCTCTGATAACCCTCGAGAGCATGAGGCTTCGAAGACTCATGTGAGCACTAAAAAGACACATGCTAGTTCTAAAAAGTCTCACCGGTCCAAGCCTGTGGAGAGTTCTGACTCGAGTTCAGAATCTTCGGACAGCTCTTCGGACAGTGAGGGGAATGAAAAGTCCTTGTCATCCAGTAGTGACGAGGGGCGAACCAGGAAAAAACAGAAGCAAGTTAAAAAGTATTCCAGAAAAAGAGATCACCATGGAAGAATGAAAAGGCACATTGGGAAAGGATCATCTCACAGCCGGAGACATATAGACCAGATGCTGGTGGATCCATTTGCTTTCCATGATGAGCCAGGTATCTTTGCAACACCTAATGAGGATACCGTGTTCAGTCGTGGGAGGAACTGGAGGCAATCGCCATTGTCTTCCAAAATACTGTCCGGAAACCTCCCCAAGAGGTTTGATAGCACCAAGATGGAGAAGTACGATGGCAGTACTGATCCAGACAATCATCTGGAGCAATTCAAGAACTTCATGATGAACTTTGATGATGATGATAAACTACTCTGCAGGGCATTCTCCCAGTCCTTTACGGGGAGTGCTCTGAAGTGGTATAACAGCCTTCCTCAGGGCTGTATCAGAGACTTTGATACCTTTTGGGTGGCCTTTCGAAGGCAATTTGTGGGAAGTAAGGAGCTCAAGGGCAATGGAGATACCATAATCCATTGTGCCCAAGAGCCAAATGAATCGTTGAAAGAATACATAAGTCGTTTTGTGAACACAAAGAACGGGCTGGCTGATTGTTTTGAACAAGTGGCAATAGCATCCCTGAGACAAGGTTTGAATCCGGGCAACCTGGCCGATTCAGTAACAAGGAAGAAAGCCATGACTTGGGGTGGATTGCTAAATCAAGTTGGCAAGCAAATAAATGTTGATGAAACAAAAAAGACCAGGGTGCACAGGCAGGTGAGATCCACCCCGGTGACACCAACTCCTAATCAAAACCAGTCCGGGAACAAAGCTAGAGAGACCGGACAAGGGCATGGAAGAGGGAAAGCTCAGTCTCAACCAGCTGCCCCAGCACAAAGCCAACAATCTAGAAACAAAAGGGGGCCGTGGGTCCAACCGGAGTGGTTTGCAGAGCTCAAAGAAAGTGTGGCAACCATTTTCGAGAAAACTAAAGATGAAGTACACTACCGGAGACCGGCAACCTTGCAGTCTCCCAGAGAACATCGAAACAGTTCTTTTTGTCAATATCACAATGATATTGGCCATACTACTGACGATTGCATAGCCTTGAAACAAGAAGTTCAGAACCTGATTGAAAGAGGGAAGTTGGGTGCATATGTCAAAAGAAGAGGAGGCAACAGGCCTGACAACACTCACCGGGCTGGTCCGGTTAATGCTGCCCCAGAAGGGGCTATGGTGATCATTGAAAGGTTTGATGTGGAATCTGAATATTTGGATCCTGATCCAACAAGGAACAGAGTGGGTGCAATAGAGGAGCGTTCTAGGACGGTCTCCGGGCTCATTGAATTTTTTGAGTCCTTGACAATTTTCGGAGGGGACACTGTAACGGCTCCTACCACTTCATCAAGAAAAAGGCATGTACATAATTTGGCAACCCAACTAGAAGGGGGCATGACCTCTTATCAATCATCAAATTTATTCCCATTCATTGTCTTTGATGGGGATGATTTGAGAGACATTGCTGGCCCTCATGAAGATGCTGTTGTCATAGGAGCATCGATAGGGGGCAATGAGATAAGGCGAATCCTGGTAGATAATGGGAGCTCTGCCAATATCCTTTTCCTAGATACTTACAAGAAAATGAAAAATCCAGCTGTGATTCAAAAGTCAGACAGATCGATTGTAGGCTTCACGGGCAGCTCAGCTGATGTAATCGGTGAGTTCGAAGAAGAAGTATTGTTGGGCAGAGGCCCTTTCAAGAAAACAGTCCGAATACTTTTCATTGTGGTGGATTGTCCCACTTGCTACAATGCTATTCTAGGGAGATCTTGGCTCTCTAGGATGCATGCAGTGGCTTCAACAGTCCATCAGTGTCTAAAATATGCTGTTCAGGGGCAGGTTGGGGTTGTCCGGAGCAGTCAAAAAGTTGCAAGAGAATGCTATGCCACTGCCTTGGCTCCACGAACGCTGGGGGCAGTCCGTATGAATGACCAATAGCAGTTTGAGGGCCTTTCTGGGGGTGAGGGTGAAATTGATGACCCCAGGGAGACCCCCGGAGTGTTGATCCCAGTTGAGGAGGTTGAGACACACTGCTTAGAAGAAGGGAAATTTGTCAAGATAGGGTCCAAAATGCCACAAGTGTTGAAAGAAGAGATGGTAAAATTCTTAAAAGACCATCAGCATGTTTTTGCCTGGTGCAATGCTGATGTTACTGGAGTTCCATCAGAGGTGATTTCCCATCACCTATCTGTCCGGAGAGATGTGGCACCTGTGGTGCAGAAGAGGAAAGCTTTCTCAAAAGAAAAGGCTGATATCATTGTGCAAGAGGTTGACAGACTCACAAAGATGGGGCACATTAAAGAATCTCAGTACCCTTTGTGGACTGCCAATCCAGTTTTGGTAAAAAAGAAGAACGGAAAATGGCGAATGTGCATTGACTTCACAGATCTCAATCGAGCTTGCCCAAAAGACTTATATCCGGTTCCCCGGATAGATCAGCTGGTAGATTCTACTTCTGGGAACAAGCTGCTCTCCTTTATGGATGCTTTCTCCGGGTACAATCAGATCCAGGTGGATCCCAGGGATCAAGAGCATACCACTTTTGTTACTGATAGAGGATTACACTGCTACAAGGTGATGCCTTTTGGTTTGAAGAATGCTGGGGCTACTTATCAAAGGTTAGTCAATAAAGCCTTTGCTGATCAAATTGGAAGAAATATGGAGGTTTACATTGACGATATGATGGTGAAAAGTGTGGATGAGCAGCTGCACTTGTCCGACCTCCAGGAGACTTTTGCCAACCTGGCCAAGGTAAATTTAAAGTTAAATCCTGAAAAATGTGTGTTCGGAGTGCAGTCCGGGAAGTTCTTAGGGTACATTATAAGTGAGCATGGAATCCAGCCCGACCCTGACCAACTAAATGCTTTGTTTCAAATGGAACCTCCTCGAAATATTAAAGAAGTGCAGCGGTTAACGGGGAGGTTAGCAGCTTTAAACAGGTTCATCTCTAGGTCTTCGGACAGATGTGCTCCTTTCTTTCAAACTTTGAAAGGTGCAAAGGGGTTTGAATGGACACCACAGTGTGATGAGGCGTTCAATGAAATTAAGAAGCATCTGTCCTCTCCGAAGACTTTATTCAAACCAATCGATGGGGAGACTCTATTTGTGTATTTGGCTGTTTCAAGTTGTGCCATCAGTGCTGTGTTAGTTAGAGAGGTTGATGGGTATCCTCACCCAGTATACTACATCAGCAAAAGCCTGATTGATGCTGAACGGCGCTACTTGAAACTTGAAAAATTAGCATTGGCCTTGGTGATAGCTGCAAGAAAGATGAGGCCTTATTTTCAGGCTCATCCTATCATAGTCCGGACATCTTTCCCTTTAAAAAATGTCCTTCAGAAAGCGGATATTTCGAGCAGAATGACAAAGTGGTCAGTAGAGTTGGGGGACTTCGACATAGACTTTGCTCCTCGAACAGCAGTAAAGGCTCAAGCTGTGGCAGATTTTCTCGTCGAATTCCATTCTGATAGGGACTCAGAACAACCTGCTGATTCAAAAGACAAAAAAGTGTGGATTGTCCGAACAGATGGAGGATCCAGTGCCATAGGCTCTGGGGCAGGAATATGTCTTACCTCTCCTTATGGGGACAACATGTTTCAAGCTATTTGTTTTGCTTTCAGGGCGTCCAATAATGAGTCCGAATACGAAGCAGCTATAGCTGGGTTGAAATTGGCTTACATCTGCGGAGCAAAAAGGGTCAAGCTGCTAAGCGACTCCCAATTGCTTGTCCACCATGCCTTGGGCCTATCAGAAGCTAGAAAAGAACAGTTAATCAAGTATTTACTTCTCTTGAAAAATGAGGCAATGAAGTTTAAAGCTGTTGTCTATGAGCATATTCCCCGGGCAGAGAATGAACTAGCAGACTCATTGGCAACAATAGCATATACGGAGTCCTATCCATGGATCCATATACTTGAAAGTCCTTCTATTCAACTTGATGAAGGGGAGAAAGAGGAAGTTTTTGAAATACAAGTAAATAAACCTCAAGATTGGAGGTCTCCACTTATACAATATTTGTCCGATGGTATTGTACCTTTGGAAAAATCACAAGCCAGAACGTTAAAGCACAAGGCTCGTGGTTTCATCATGATTAGAGAGGTCTTGTACAAGAAATCCTATAGTAAACCTCTCCTACGCTGTTTAGGAGATCATGAGTCACAAATGGTTCTCTCCGAACTGCATGATGGTGAGGGATCAGCCCATTGTGGATTTAGAGCGTTAACAAGAAGAGTGCTTCTCTCCGGATATTATTGGCCATCAATAATGAAAGATGCCAAGGAACTGGTAAGAAGGTGTGACCCATGCCAGAGGTACAACAATGAAATTCATGTACCAGCCATTCCTTTGGAATCAATTTCTGAGCCTATCCCTTTTGCTCGATGGGGATTGGACTTAGTTGGGCCTCTCCCTATGGCGTCCGGAGGGCGTAAAACCATAATTGTAGCCATCGACTACTTTTCGAAGTGGATAGAAGCAGCCCCCTTAGCAGGAACAACATCAAAGGCTGTTATAAAATTCATTCTATCCAACATATGTTGCAGATTTGGTGTCCCTCAGAGAATAACAACAGATAATGGGCCACAGTTTGACAACAGAGAAATGGAGAGCTTCTGTGCCTCAAGGGGTATTCAGCACTGCTTTTCTTCACCATTCCACCCACAAGCCAATGGGCAAGTTGAGGTGGCTAATAGAACAATACTGTCCGGCTTAAAGAAAAATCTGGAAGGGGCTGCTGGGAAGTGGCCTAGTTATTTACAAGAAGTCTTGTGGGCCTACCGGACAACGCCTGGGGCTGCCACACAAGAATCACCTTTTGCCTTGGTCTATGGGATGGATGCAGTAGCTCCCATAGAGAAGACACTCCCCTCTTTTCGTGTTCATAACTTCTCCGGACAGTCTAATGAAGTAGCAATCAGAAATCAGCTTGATTTGATTGAAGAAAGGCGAGTAAAAGCTCATCTTAGAATGGCACACTATCAGGGCTTGATGAGAAGCAGGTTTGCTTCCAAGGTTAAAAGAAGGGACTTTCAACCAGGAGATAAAGTATTGAGGAAAGTTTTCTTGCATACCAAGGAAAAACTCTTCGGAAAGCTGGCCCCAACTTGGGAGGGTCCGTATACTGTGGTTGAAAGAATCAAGCCTGGCACATACTGGCTGGAAGACAAAGATGGCAGGGTTTTAACTCACCCTTGGAATATTGAACACCTTCGAATGTACTTAGAATAAAATCTATGTAAATATTTACTTGTTTGAATATCCATGTAAATTTTTGGGGGCATACCACTTCCTCTCTTCGGCGCCACGAAGAGCTTTCAATAAAACTTGGAGCCTTCTTAAACAATTTTCTAAGTTTTTACAAAATTCTGTTGATTACCATACTACCCGGACTGAAAGATCTAAGGGCTATTTGAATTCTAGCCAGAGAAATTAAACACTCTCACAATATGAACTACTTAAACAAACTGTGGAATAAGAGAGAGGTTGTGCAAGATAAAACATCCATTCGATAAACTTAAAGTTGCCTTGGCCTTCCAAGGACTTTTTAAACAAGTTTTAACATAATACAAAAATCTGTCCGGTTAAAACGGACAGTATCACGAAAAAGGTGCCTTGGCCTTCCAAGGACTTTGGTTCGAACAAAAAGTTAACAAAACAAATTACTGACTAAGGTGGAGCCTTTGAGGATGGCTCACCCTCATCTTTTCCCTTGGTCTTGATATCGCTTTTTTCCTCAATGACCTTCTTGCCTTTGGGGTCAGTTTCTTCTTCACCCGGACTCTCTCCGGTTTCCTCCTCGTCACCAGATGAGGATATATCAGTATACCCTTCATCAACCATGGTCCAATATGGAAGATCGTCATCATCCACATAACGCCATAAGTCCCCAAGTCTCCTCTTCGGGAACTTTTCGTGAAATAGGAGGACCATGTCGGACTTCACCTTCTCAATCAATAATTCCTCACTCCGTATCATCTCCTTGGCGTAAGCATTGATTTTGGCCTTGATCATGGCCTCTTGATCCTTCACCAGGGCAGCTTTCTCACCAACAGCCTGAGTCACTGCATTCTCCAAAGCAAGTTTGTCAGTAGTCAGATTGGTGACAATCTTCTCTTTTGCTGCAGTCTCATCTTTTGAGGTTTTCAAGTCCTTCTCCAACTCGGACAGCTTAGCCCGGAGATCTTCTAGGGTTTTCTCTAAAGAAGCAACTTTTGTGTTGCTTTCATTTTTACTCTTCTTCAGCTGTTCGTTCGACTCCTTAAGCAAGTCAACCTGGGTAGTGGCACCCCGGAGGTCATCGGACAGTTTCTCCTTCTCAGACTTAAGCTCCTTAATCGTTTCTGCCTGACTCCGGACTTGCCTTTCCAGGGTGAGCACAGGTTGCACGTTGCTAAGGAGGGAGTGAGCTATAATGTCCCTTTCGCTGGAAACCAAGAAAGTCTTGCCATTAAAGTTCACTGTGTTGGAACTACTTGGAGGAACGTATGGCCCAGCAAACTCATCTCTTGACAGACCAAGAAAGTAATCACCTAGAGGACCCAGGCCGGTGACATCCACTTCGTCCATATTGATCTCTCCCCTTTCAATCTCATCAGTATCGAGTTCCCTTGGAATCCCTTCGTTAAGATTTTCTGGGATCTCCTCAGCTAATGTAGGATCAATTGGGAAAGTGGGCTTCGGATCCCGGACAGCGAACTCTTCTTCTTGAGAAGTCTTCTTCTTTTTTACTTCTCTGTTAGCACTATCGCTTGCTTGCTTGCGAGTTCGTTTGGAGGCCCTTAGAGGTTTTGGGGGAGTCTCTCCGTGTCTCTTACTTTCCACTTCTACCACTTGTAGAAGATTTGCATCAACTTGAGCTGGGACTGGCACCTCTGTGTCAGTTAGAGCCTTTTTCTCCGTATCCACTGCCGTTTTCCTCCCTTTCTTCTTCTGGCCCTTCATTTTACTTGGGGCTTTGGCCCGAAGAGGGAGGAAAAGGGTCCCATCTAGCTCGTGTGACCTTCTCAGCACTATGTCATCATCAGGAGGGGTGGAGAATTCCTCCCATGTTAAATCCCTCCGACCTGTGGTGTTCCACAGGTGAGATCTGGCTAAGTTTCCCGGAGTGAAAGCCTTGTGAAACCGGTTCTCCCAGTTCTCTGCGGCCCATGCGTTTATCTTGCCACAGGTAACCTGTCCGGCTTTCGTATAGTCTCCGAACTCTTTTGGCAGTTCTGGCAAAACAAAAGAATAGTTAGTTAGTGAAAGCTTAAAGAAGGGAAGATTCGAATAGAAACTTAAAGAAAGAACTTACGATCACTTCTCCATCTACTTCGAAGAAGGCTAGGATTCTCCCCGACTTTAATCTTTTTACCATTCTCCCATGAGCCGCTTATAAACAAGAATTGGCTCCTCCATTTATTCTCCGACTCCAGGAGATCATCGACGGCTTTCAGGTTGTTCCCCATATTAAAGTGATAAAAAGGGAACTGGTGGTGTTTGCACAGACTGGCAACAGCAGCGAACTCTTCCATTGGAAGAGGAATTCCGGACAGCCTGGATGCCATAATGCATGACATCAAGGTGTACCATCCGTTGGGGCTCAGTTGCGATGGACATAACTTCACTAAATGGAAATAGCGCACTATTTCTGGATCCAATGGGAACCTGAGTCCCCAATTTAGCAGCTCCGTAAAAAATACGATCTCATTCCTCTTGCAGTCCATCGGGGTCTCCGGATCAATAGGAATTCGGATCTTTACGTTTTCAGGGATCCCCCACTTAGTGCGAAGCCGTCCCAGATCTCTAGTGTGAATAAACGAATATTTGGTTTTCAACAAAGACAGAAGATACTTGGACTCTACCTTGTGGAAGCAGGGCCCAACTCTCCCTTCAAGGCTCTCCGGCAGATCCGGACGCCTTAGATACAAGTCTTCTTTGCCTTTCTTGGCAACAACCATAGCGGTTTCAACCTGTCCGGAAGACTCGGACTCAAACCTGACCTCCTCAGTGGAGTCTTCCATCCTTTCCTCCATTACAGTTGGGGGAACTTCTGCAGAAACAGCCCGGGGAGGGATGAAGCTTGGTACAGCTGATCCTCCGGACTGCTGGCTTGATGCATGCTTTTGAGTTCTCGCCTCAGTTTGAGTTTCTGAGGTCGAGGCTTCCTTGGGAGGTAGTGGACTGCTAGCCTCCGGACCGACCGGCCTTTCCCGGAGAGTCCTAACAGCTACCCCTGACTCTGATTCACTAGTATTCTTTGAGGAGAGTCCTTTGACCAACCTGCTTGGTCTTTTCATGATCAGCTTGTCTGGGGAATGATCGGAGTCGGACCCCATGGCAATAAAAGTAGATTTCTTCTTGACACTCGTAACAGTAACCCCTGGTTCGACGACAGGAATTGACTCTTGAACTGAAGAGTCTGAAACGATGGGGGAGAGTGTCGTTCGAAAGAGTTTTCTAGGTTTTGTACCTTTCGAAGAAGACGAACCTCTATCAGATTCTTCGATTGAAGTGGCTGGTCTCTCAACTGGCGATGCTGGAAGCCCTGCTGCAATCCTTTTCTCTTTTTCAACCCTTTGAGCTCTTTCTAGTTCTGAAAGATTGAGCCAGCCACCCTTGATTAAAGCTGTTCTTGCTGTGAACATAAAACGATTAAGGAAATCTTAAGGTTTTAGAGAGATGAAGTTTTAAGTGAAAATGAGACTGTGAAAGATGAATAGTATTTATAGTAAATGTAAAAAAGGGGTTTGATTCCTAGGAGAATCCGAAAAGTTAGGCAATGATTAAAAGACGGCGCTGACGTCATCAAAACCATTTAAAGAAGTTACCTGTTCAATAAAGTGGTGTAATTTTCGAGGTAGAAAAACGGCTGGAGTGACAAACCAGAGGGTGACACGTGTCCCACTACTTCTGACAAAGAACCGTTTGGAATTCGTAACGATCGGACTGTCCGGACCTATTTCAGTTCTCTTCGAATTAAAAAGCCACTTCTTCAATCGGACTGTTTTTCAGTTCTTTAACAAGGACACTTGTTCAAATACCTAAAAAAGGGGCTCCTGATGAGTCCGAATTCGAAGAGCTCCCCAAAAAGGGTAGTCCAAAGTAAAACCCCCCGGAAACCGAACAGACTCCAAGATTCGAACAGCCCTGATTGAACCGGACAGATGATTTTGAACACTGCAAACATAAAGCAGTTCGAACTATGACTAAAGTACTAAAAAACCTAATCACTATCTGACTAAGCTACCTGTGCATCTGCTTAAAACTCATGGGTCTTTGAACATGACCCGGGTCCATTAAACTTGACCCGAAAGCCCATAAGGGCCCAAATCTTACACTATAAATGCCCAACCACCAGCATTAACTATGGGTAAGAAAAATTAATTGCTGCCAGGCTGCTTAATTCTCTCTCCACCCTTAAAACACCCTGAAATATCTTGAAACTCCTTTAAACACCACCATACCACCGTGAAACACCCTTACGCCGCCTTAAAACTCTACTTAAAATTACCAGCCTACCCCCAGGCTACTTTTATCCACACCAATAATGATGAAGCCAGAAGGATTGAGCTTGATTTGTTAGAGGAAAAGAGGGTTAAAGCATATTTGAATGTGGTTCATTATCAAACCTTAATGAGAAGCAGGTACGATGCTAAGGTTAAAAAGAGGGAGTTCAAAGTTGGTGATAAAGTGTTGCGAAAAGTATTTCTTCATACCAAGGATAAACACCTCGGAAAATTGGCTCCGAATTGGGAGGGTCCTTATGAAGTCAAAATGAAGGTCAAGCCAGGGACATATAGATTGTCTGATTGTGAGGGGAGGATGCTTAAACACCCTTGAAATATAGAACATTTGAAATTATATTGTGAATAAAATCGAACTTAGAATTTTTGTAAAAGACAGACATACTCTTTCCTTATCTGTTGGCCCAGAAAGGTTTTAATGAGGTGTCTGGTAAAAACTGAAGTTCATAATAAAATTTATTTTGGCCATGGGTTGTTTAATATGATGAATGATTTGTTATTTTGGTAACTTGGCAGAGACTGATCATCTTTGAAAGTTGACCAAGAGTAATTTTCCAAAGCAATAGCTTTGAAGAAACAACCTATTTCGAGGTGCCACGTTTTATGAGTGCATCAAATTTTTGAGGTGCCACGTTTTATGAGTGCACAAATTTTCGAGGTGCCACGTTTTATGAGTGCATCAAATTTTCGAGGTGCCACGTTTTATGAGCGCATCAAATTTTCGAGGTGCCACGTTTTATGAGTGCACCAGAAATTTGAAATATTAAGATAGTTGCTTGTTCATCGGATAAAGTTTGAAGCTTACAAAAAGGAGAAAACTACTTTAAAAAAAACAACAACAATAAACACATGACATATATAATCTACTGTTTAGTCGTCTTCCGATGACTCTTCAGAAACGTCATCTTCTTCTGAAGAACTTGATGGAACCTCGAATGCTTCTTTTGGGCGATCTTCCTCGGGAATTTGTTTCCAAAATTCTGTTAAATTTAACCTTGGATAGGCGGCATAAATTTCTCGAAGAAGATCGATAGATGTTTGGGTTTGAGCCTTCTTGATACCATCAAGCATCAAAGAACCAACAGCAGCTTCGGCTTTCGTGATGGCGTCTTTCTTTTCTTGCTCGAATCTTGTTTGAAGCGTAGTCAATTGAGTTTGACAATTTTCCAGGCTTTCTTGAGTTTTCTTAACAAGTTTTTTAGCCTCGGTAGATTTTTTCTTTTCACCAGAAATGGCACTAGCATGCTGAGAATTTATATTTTCAAGAGCCAGACGATGAGAAGTCTCCATAGCTTCGATTTTTTATTTATGCTCGATAAGAAGTTTTCTTTTTTCAGCTTCGAAATTTTGAAGTGCTTTATTTTTCGAAGCTTTTTCAGATTCTGTTTCCTTTTTGTTCTTGATTAATTCTTGTGCAATGAGCTCCAATTGTGTATGTGAATTGCTTACTTCTTCACACAATTTTTTGGCTGCAGCACCTAAGTTAGTAAAGGGTCGAAGGATTGAAGTTACCTCATCGGATCTTTCAGGATTGGGCAAGTTTGTTGGGCGATGGACAGGAATAATTGCGTTAGATGTTGAAGTTAAGGCAGCCTTGGTAGAAGATGATGGAATGGTGTTGGTAGGCTGAGAATCTTCACAGGTGACTACAAAATCCCCACTCGAGTTGAAATCGTCGAGGTTAAGATATTCGTTTTCCTGGCTATCTCCTAGTGCCAATCCATCTTGAGGATTTTCTTCAATAAAGGTTTTCTCATGGACCTCGGAAGCCAATACCTCTTCGAGCATTTCAGCTTCGTTCTTTTTCGGGGTAGTGGACTTGTCCTTTTTCTTCTTTGAAGCATTATCTTCTTTCTTTTTCCTTTTAAGGATGGGTTCACTTTCTTCGGATATTGGGGGAAGTTGAGATGCAGGCGTTTTTCGTTTCCTTGTAGGCTTCGAATTTTTAGAAGGGCTATGATTGCTTGTGTTGGACTTTTTGAGGGCCAGTTTTCCCTTCTTTTTTGGTGGCAGGTGACTGTCAGATCGGTTCCTGGTGGGAAGATCAGTTTTCCCATCTCGTTCGAGTATTCTTTTGACCGCTTCAATGGGATCTGGGGGGAGCATCGGGTTTTCAGGGAAGTCAGCTCCCAAGGTTATGCGCCAGAGATGGCTGTTGACGAAGTTGATTGGTTGAAAGGCGGAGTGAAAGCCATTTCCCCAGGCTTTCTCAGCCCATTCGGTCATTCTCATGAAGATGGTCTTTGCAGTCTTCCGACGACTTTTGAATCGCCTCGGAATTTCTGGGAAAAGAGTAAATAATTAGATAAGTAGGCCTGGTTAGTTTGACTAGGCTTAATAAATTGGGAAGAAAGTATTAACAATAATAATCATGATTTACTTACTGTTATCTCTCCAGATGAGAGTAAGTTTGGAGGGGTTGTCATCGGAAATTTCTTTACCATTTTCCCAGGCTCCTGATAAAAAAACAAACCTTTGCTTCCAAAACTTGTCAGCCTCGAGGAGGTCATCGATAAGCTTCAGATCATCCTCCAAAGTTAGGTAGTAGAATGGTAAAACTGGCCCCTTTGAGATTTTGGTCAGTGAAATGAAGTCCTCTATTTCGAGGGGGATGTTTCCTAGCCTCGACACCATAATGACGGAGAATAAAGTGAACGATTGGTTTGGAGTGACTTGTGTTGGGCACAACCCAAGAATTTCGAAGTACTCTACAATCATTGGATCGAGGGGAAATCGAAGTCCCCAGTTGAAAAGTTCAGGGTAAACTACTAATTCGTTTTTTTGACAATTCAAAGGTGTTTCTCCTTCTACTGGTAGACGAAGAACGATGTTGTCTGTTAATCCCCATTCTTTCTTAAGAATTTCTTTTTCTGATTCGGGGTAATAAGTATAGATTTTAGGGCTAGAATGTACCGAGGACAAAGTGGTTTTAGGTTTTCCTGAACCAAGGCGGCAACATGTTCGGGGAGGGTAATAGGAGCTTTCTTTCCTCGAGTATTCCTTGAAGGGATTACTTCTTCTTCGACCTCGGATTCGGCCTCAGCATTGGATTCAGTGGCTTCAGAATCATTTTCTTCATCAGTAACTTGAGTTTGAGTCTCAGTTTGGGATTGTTTTTCAGTTTGAGTCTCAGTTTGGGATTGTTTTTCGTTTTCCATAAGAACTGGTTGACTATTTTCTAGAGTAACGTCAACCATTTCTTGTGGGGGGAGGAGAGGAGGTTTCTGCATCGTCACCCATTGCTAGGAAGGTTGGTTTTTTGTGAAATTTAACTTTAACTGCTTCGGATTGTAGGATAGGTGATTTGGGCTGTAGTTTTTGAGCAATTAGAGATTTGTCAGAATTGACAGGCTTAGGTTTTCGATGTGGTCTTAGTGATGGAAAAGTGGATTGATATCGAGGAGATTGATTTCGAGGAGGAGAAGATTGCTGGCTAGATTCTGGGTTTGATGCTAGGGGCGAAGATGATTTAACAAGGTTGGAATTGAAGTTACCGTATTTGAAGGTGGTAGAGGAGAAGCGAGGACCGTTGTAGATTAACCCAGCAGCTTTGTATTCCTATGCTCTTTCTCCAATACAGAGATAGTCATAAGCGCCAAACACTTGATTGCTAGGACCAGGGAAGAGAGATTTCTTTGGTTTTCTTGGTTTTTTGGGTTTAGATCTTTTGTATTTGGGATATCTTCTCATACAATAGACGTTAATCTGGGGAATTGTTTTTTATGATTGAAGAAATCAACGTTTCTGGGGAAGGTAGCTAATGAGGTTGAAGGTTGAAGAAGAACCAGATGAAGATAGCTTAGGAACGATGATTTTTCTAAAAAGTTCTCAGTAAGATGGAGCTAAGTATTTATACTTGGGAAAAGATGACGTTGAGAATTAGAAGAGGTAGAAAGGGTGAAGAGTTTTGATTGGGTAGAATACTAAACGTTAAGCTAGGAAAGAGAGTTTGCTACGTCATAGGTCTACTGGCAGACCTACTAGAGGAGGTCTAATCATTCTTCTAAGTGGGAATGCAGCAATTAGTTATATTAGACGACAACAAGTTCGAGGTGATGAAGTGTGGTGTAATGGGTATAATCCGAAGCAAAAGGGTTATTTATTGACATCAGTTGTAACATTCGAAGTGAAGTTGTGAGCCTCAAATTGTTTACAAGGAAAGAATTATCTGCTTAAGCCAACTTTCGAAGACAGTTAATTCTTATAAAATAACTTTTATAAGAACTAAGGGGGCTACTGATAAGGAAATAGATTTATAAGGGACTTAAATGTAATTAATAAGGACTTGAATGATAAGTTCTATTAATAAAGAATAAGATTAGAGTTTTATAGGGAGAATGGGGACTGAAATGTAAATAAATTTTTTATGTAACCGAATTTGTAACTAACTCACTTGGCCTATTTAAAGAGGCCAAGGAGACTGATAGCACCTATGAAATAATTAGAGGAGAAAGATTATATTCACCATCTAAAAATCTCTGCTGATTCTTAGTCAATATTCTCAATCTTCTCAATCCAATTTCTATTCTCACCACCATATATAAGTTGCTAAAACCACATTGAAGAGAAAACATTAATTTTGATTATTCCGTCTCAAATAACCAATGTATATATTTTTCAAAAATAGGATAGCTCGTGATTCGTAATTGAGCTGAAGCATTAATCCGAGATAAATTATGATTTGATTTTTTTAAGAGTACTTTGCAAACCAATACAATGAAAAGTTTTGCATTTTATAAATGAGTTTTAAAGAATTTTATGTTATAATTTTATTATTATATTTTAGTTTTTAATAAAAAAAATATATAACTAGATTTTATAAAATCAAAAGAGAAAATTTTAATATATTTCAATAATATTAAAAAAAAAATTGAACAAAAAAATTATTATTTTTCAATCTATCTCTTCGTTTAATAAAAAAATTAATTTATTATTTTTTCAAAAAAGTCCACTAACACTGAATTTTTTTAAAAAAAGTTACTACCTATTTTCCAGCCTATTTCTTCCCGAATATGAAACTGACAAGGAGTTAGATTTTTTTTAGTTATTCCAAAAATTGAACTCACTCCATCTGACTTATAAAAATTTCAACCAAAAATAAGATATAGTAAAATATTATTTACTAAATATATGAAAAGGTGTTATAAGAAAAGAAGTCTAAACCCTAAATCTTTAAATACATTATATTTTAAGTTTGGAGAAAATAAAATCTTGCATATTAGTTTTCATGTCCATTTTTTTGGCAGAAATTGTATTAGCTAAAAACTACCATGGTAAATATCGGTGCAGATTCTCACTTACTCAGAATCCTGTGTCTTCCACTATTCTCGTTTCTTACAAAATCATAAATTATATATTTATAGACTATAACTAGTTTGTCTGTGCGATAACTCTGTACGTCGCGTGAATAAGAAGAATTCATTTGATTATTAAGTTTGGTTGATTTTGCAGATAACACCTTCAACCTCATTTTGCAGATGGAAAGTCTTGGGGTTGGCTATATTGACCCGGGTTGAGCATCGTCTCAGGCTTTGGATTGTGATTTTAAGGTCTTCTCGATTCTTTTCTAGGGTTTGAACTGGATTCGGTTGGATTTTGTTGAAGCAGTGATGTTTTTCCTGATCTGGAATGGTGCGATTTAGAAGTGGGTTTTGGTGGGTCTCGAGATGTGCCTTCTTCAAACTCATTTCCCTCCTGAAGGTTCTTGATCTAGTTGATTTCAAGGGTTTGAACTGGGTTTGGTTGGATTTCATTGAAGCAGTGATGTTTTCGCCAGATCTGGAATGGTGCAATTTAGGTGAGGGTTTGGTGGGTCGCGATTTGTGATGTTGATGGCTACTTCGAACTCATCTCCCTCCTGAAGGTTCTAGATCTAGTTGTTTTGAAGGATGGTGCTTTGTGGCAATGGCTTTGGTTCTGTATTGAAGTCAATGATGAAGGATTTTGGGTTGTCGCTAAGAGTTTTGGCGGAAGTCGGCTTCTCTGATTTAGGGTACTAATTGGGAAAGTGACTTATGTTGTGCCTGTAGGGCTTCAATAGTTTTACTCTCTTAGGTTAGGGTTTGTTTTAAGTTTCAATTCAGTCCTTTAAATTTGTAAAAGTCTTTGATTTCTTAATAGATCGTTATTTGCTTAAAAAAAAGTTTGGTTGATTTTGCAGATAACTATAGACTTGGTTGAAAAGTTTACCGGTAGCGACCCAACGGGTTCTCTTTAAGTACTTAATAGTTTCTATACTTTTATGGGCTTTGTTTTATTACTTTAGACTTAAAAATTCATTTCAATCTTATTCAGAGCTGGGTCTCATTTCCAATTATTTAAATACAAATCATGCCAACCCAAAGTAGGGTTTTCTAAAATCAGTGGACACCCAACCCATTTTACTTCATAATATAGTACAACAAATACAAGAGATGAACCTAAAAAACTCATTTTACTTCATAATATAGTACAACAAATACAAGAGATGAACCTAAAAAGAGTTACGAGTATCCAAACTGCAAAACTAAATTGTTGGCTTTCCGATGACATCAAAGTAGCTGGACCACCCTGTTTGTAGCTGTGGCGTATAGCAAAGAGCTCCGGTTCCACTACCAAACCCTAAATTATAAGGGTTTAGAAGAAACTGGCCCATATACATAGGGCTATTACTTGACATTATCTGTCCCACAAAAAATAAATTAATCAAGACAATTTATATTGATTTGGATACAACAGATATATATATATATGTTATGATTAGAGCTATGGTTCTGTACCTTCCGTTGAAGCTCCAACTGCTTTGTATATTTTATTGCATCATCCAGGATGGAAGCTTGGTCTACCTAGTGATATCAACAATGTTTTCTAATAATGGTTCCTTTCAATTTTTTCATTCATATTACAAAACTATATAGTATCTCTACTTATAAATTAAAAAAGATACCTTATTGCAATTGGGAACTAAGTTTCCCAGCGTTGTTATCTTATTCCTGATATTATCTCTGCGTTTCTATACGTATATAATCATGTAAGCAGACCATATAATCAAGATACATGATAGGGCTAAACAAACGTAATTCTTACCTTCTCATAAATATTACTTAGTGTAGATGATCGTCTCCTTTTGCAGTCTCCACGTACCTTTTTATCCTCCTAATATGGCAATACAACACAATAATTAATTTTGATGTTCTAGGGTTTTGATCGGTGGATACTGTTTGAGCACATGCTTTAGGGTTTTGAGATAGGATTTCTTTTCTTGTTGTTACTGATTATTTAAGTATTGGTTCTTCAAACTAATCATAGAAGTGGCTCTTTTTTTCAAAATTGCATTTACAACTTTATGATTTTTTCGGGTTCATTTATGTCTTTAACATTATTAATCATGTTTAAGTAATTTTTATAATATACAAATAATATTATTAATTTTTTACTGAATCGATTAAACTTTAATTTGAAAACCCAAGTACTAAACTTTATTATTATTATTATTTAATATTGAGTTAAAAAGATCCAGACGTGTACAGATAACAATCAAACAAAACAAATAAAAATAAAAAGATTAAACATAAATGAAACATTAAAAATAAGATGATGTACTTTTAAAAACAATTTAAAGTATAATACAGATCTAAATTAGTATTAGATACCTAGTAGATCTCTACTAAAAATATAAACTATGTGCCTAAACGTGTTTAGAAATTAATTTATACATACATTAATTTTAAACTATATTTCTCTTTAAGATGATAAAGATCTGTATTTGGATAAAGATCTGTATTTGGATAGGCTAGTGAAGGTCTCAGTTCTGAGATGGTAACTAAATTGGTTCTTTCTCAAAATTTAAGAGAATATGTGTACTTCAACTCATCTACAGTGATTTAATCAGATACTGATTTCAGCGATAAACAAGAAGAATACTGGAAAATACTCATGCCGATAGGTATAGAAATAAATAGCTTACCTGACTCTTTTTACACGGCGGCGCGATTTCACTTTCTGAGCTCGGCAGCTTTTCAATATCGGATAAATCGGCGTATATGCTCTCAAATGTCTCCATTCCTAAATCACTTGTATATAGATAAAGCGGTATGGGCTTCGGAGAAGGAGATCTGAAATCAAACCCCTGATTATTTATGTGGTTGATGCTACCTACTTATGAATCGAAGAAGCTTTATTTATATGGTTTCGACATAGGAGCATGTCTTAACCACAGAACCCTACCCAAGACCAAGACCAAGACCACTATTATATTGATGAAAAAACTAAAGCGGCAATTTTGTCGCTTAGTTCCAAGGGGCAGGGACATTTTTAGTGGGACATTATCCTACCATCACAGTTTTCATGTCTTACCCTTTATACATTTTTTTGGGTTGTATTTTTCTTTGGACGTATAATAGAATTGTAGTCCGACTATCATCAACTTTTTTGTTGTTAATTTTGTGAAATTAACCATTATCAAATTATCAAATTATCAAATTATAAATAAAGTTTTAATAAATTTATGATCAATCAGCTGTATATTGAATAATTATCTAAAAATTCAAAAGAAACACTGCATACTTATGAAAATGGCCGGTTAATAATAATAATAATAATAATAATAATAATAATAATATCGAATTATATGTTTTTATTTTATTTTAAAAATATCTTTTTAATTTTATAATAAAAATTTAACAATTATTGATGATTTGTTGTTCATTTTATTCTTCACCCATTATTCACATTTATTATCATTTACTTTTCAAATTGTCTTTTTACTCGTCAAAATAAATTTAAACTTTGGATCAATCCATTCGATTATATTTTACCCACTATATATAATATATTTTTTTAAAATAGAATTTGAAATCAACCGACGACAAATTCTGAAGAGCAATTTGATTCGTCTGTTATGAAGAGTTTAAAATTCAAGCCCCCAACAAACATACCGAAGAGAATAATAACATAACAATTTTTTAATGTTCGTGGAACAATTGATCACCCGAGCCACTAAAGTTAAATTTATTGTCAACGGACATAAGAAGAATTAGGAAACGACACATCTCCTAATGTGGAAAGAGCATCTCAGAAATATTATTCAAAGAAACATATGTTTTTTCAACACATTTACAAGATAGAGAGAAGTCGGACAAGGGATCATCCAGTCGGAGTAGGAAATGATGACGATGTTGTTGGAACGGAAAAAAAATTTTGAATAACAATATCAAAGCAAGACATAAGTGAGGAACGAGACCGCAAACCTCGCTTGTCTTACAACAAGGAAAAAGAAAACCATGTTAACCCATAGTTGTACCAAACGGAGTACCAGCACCACCAATGCATCTTGATGCTTCAACAGCTTTCGAACTAAGCATTTCATACTCTGGGAAGATGTTGGCTAGACCCAATGAATGTCGTTTTTTCACAGTCCACCAATGCCTCCAATACCCAAACAACGAAAATGTAACAGTTATAAGATGAAATCAATATGCTTCAAAGGGATGTTATGGACCATTTCTATCACTAAAAGTATAGAAATCAAAAGAATACTATGTAATTCAAGAAGGAATAGATGACCCAATAGAAGGTCTTCGTCTAGTAAAGTTGAGGAAATTTGTAAGATGCGTAAATGAAATAAGTAAAAATTTTAAGATCATCAAACATATTCCTAATGTTTAACAAAATCACTTTTATATGTTTGCATGGAGTCGACATTATGTGGCATGGGTCCCAAGAAAATTCATTTGACGTGTGTTGTCAATCAACAACAACTTGTGAAACATTATGGAGTCATGAGAGTTCGGTTTAAAACAATATCATAACTAGTGGTCAACTAAGCATTGAGACAATCTCAATTCCAAAAAGTAAAATAGTTTTCTATATTTAAAAGAGCTTCGATAAAAAGTTTCCAAGTTTTAGTAGGTTGAGTTCGAACAAATCTCAAGAGTTGGAAATGCAACCTCTGATGCGCTTGCATCCTCTAGTTTCACATCTTTAACACCAAGAGTAATCATTCGGAAAAAAACCATCCAGTACTTTACCCAGCCAGTTCTTATTAAAATTTACCTCTACAAGACTAATTGTAATATAAGAATGAGAACAATAAAATTACAGAAATCCAATAAAAAAATACCTCGTTGAAGGGATGCTTACTAAAGATAAAATATAAGCAAAACAAATTACGATGAAGTCATCAGGATTTGTGTTGGAATTCAGACACATTATGCAAAAGAAGGCTAACCAAACACCTACTTTGGTGATTATGCCGTGACATTAAACATTTTTGTCGAGGAGTTACATTGATATGAATAAGGGGATTCTTATAATTAGATTAATATTGACTCAAATATTAATAAAAAATTACTTTATATCACATTTGAAATTAAAAAATTGGATTAAGAAGAAAAATGAACAACCCATTAAGCAATTCTTTGAAGTAGGGAAAGTAAATGGTCTAGTTGTTTTAATTAAGTATATTTAATCTTTTTTCGTTTTGGTTTTTTTAGAAATCTAAAATACATTATTATAAATTCTTGTATATAATTAAGTGTAATATATGAGTTTTCTATACTTTGATGTTATTCCAAGTATATATAGAGATTTCATAATCTCTATAAGGACAAATTACATTATAAGAAAATGAAATAAGAGAGTGTTTTCTTTAGTTGTTTGTTAACTACTTCTAAATTATCAAATAGTCTTCAATCCATTTTACGATATTTCAGTATACACTTTTTATTGTTCCGTGATTTCCATATCATATTTAGTCTGGGTTTAGTCGAATGGTTGGATTGTTTCATATTATGTGGTATCAGATCTTTAGGTATCTTAGGTTTGCTTTTATATATTTCATTCATGATCTTGGGTTTCCATATTATATTTAGTCTATGTTTGCATTGTTGGTTGGATTCGTATCAATTGGTACAACGCTTTAGGTTCGTGAAGTTAGAATATCTATCTTGCATTCCTTATATTGGGGTTTTATATCAACTGAGATCCGAGTCTAATGGAATATTGGCTAGATGTATTATTAATATTCTGATTAATCTTGTATGAACACCTATAACTAAAACTTAGCAACCACAAAATAGATAAGTACTATGGAAAATAAGACCTCTAAAATCATATTCAATACTTTAAAATTGAGATGGTGTAGTACGGAGCTGATAACAAAATAAAGTGAAGATAATTATCTAAATAATTTACTACAAACAAAGTCGAAATGAAAGTCGTAGATACTACCTCAGAGGTTCGTGGAGACTAAGACTGAATTGCAGGATTGACATGATTTGATTATTGTAGATGTTTACAGACAAAGAGTTTTACGAGATGCTCTTTCAAATAATACAATCAGAACAAATATCTAAATTTGGGTGATCTGTTGGCTTATGTAAAGCGCTCATCAAGGTTTCTAGAAACAAAAGAAATGCACACATTGTAACTTCAATGATATAATCATAAAGAAATCATGCGGTTATAAACAATGTCACAATGGCTCAAGTCAATTTCAAGAATAAAATATCCAATAAAAACAATACAACAACTTTGGTTAGGCCTATAAACAATCAAGGGCTTGGGTACAAAGGAAAATATAGAAGTGTTTACGGCAACAAGATTACCAAAAAGCCTAATTACCAACGAGAAGGGTCAATGTATAGAGCTAACAAAACATTATATACAAAGAACAATAGATCAAGTTAAAATAAAAATCAAGAGGTTAATGATGTATATTGGTAGCTCCGGAAACATAATTTACAAAGGAACTTATGACAATATGAGGTGAGCGCATTACAAACCCTGACCCAACAAATTTTGACTGCCTTCCCCATAACCAATACAAAATATTAGGGGAGTTAAACTTAAAAGTTATCCTTAAAAAACAAGAATATGTGAATATAGTTCATTGTCTATTCATGGTGGTAGACACACATTTCTCGTACATTATCATATTGGGAAGATTTTGGCTAGACCAAATGTATGTTATGGTTTTTACGATCCACCAATGCCTGAGGTACCCAATTAACTATAAATTAGTAGTTATAATAAGGAATAAAATTACTTACAATGAATGTTATGAAGAATCCATAGAACTCAAGTTATAGTAATCATAATAATAAAAGATCATTTTATAACGAATGGGTTGACAAGATGTGTCACTGGTCCTTACAAAATTCATTTCAGTTTTCAAGTAACAACAACTTTTGGCATATTATAGAAAAGAGAATATCATACTCTTAACAAAAAATAAAGTCAATATTTGAAGATATCGAGAGAATAACTGTTGTGAGACATATACACAAATTTGATTACCCAATGTTGACAGTCAATCATGTCGCGGTCAATAAGAAGAAAGACAAAGGGAAGATGTTTGTGAACTTCACATACCTTAGAAAGGCATGCTCAAATAAACCTTTTCACATGGATGATTGACCAAATGATAGATGTAACATCCAAAAAAATCCTATCTTTTATGGATGCATTTTCCACTTATAATCATTTATAGACGCGCGAAGAATAAAAATACCATACAACATGGTTTACATAATATAGACTATATTTTTACAAAGTGATTATATTTAGAATGAAAAACCCTCGAGAGACATATGAAATGCTAATTAGAAATATCTTTGTAAATCAGTCAGGCTGAACATTCAATCTTGCATTGAAGACCTGATGGTCAGAAGACTTCATATGAGAAACTTGACCAAGACTCGTAACCCCCAAGAGATTTAACCTCGAGTTAAACCCATAAAAGTGTACAATGAGAGTGATATAATGAAAATTTTAAGCTATATGGTTAGAAAGAATTGAATAGAAGCAAATCCCACACAACTTTCCAACATAACACCACTGAAGAAACTCTTGTGAAGATCTTCACACAAATGCTAACTTTTATTCCAAGTTTTAAGAGGATAAGGAAAGTTTTAATTGACTCTAGCATGTGATGAGGCATGAAAATATTTGTATTTATATATTACAATCTCATAGTGCGCCCTCAATACAATACTAATTACAGAGAAGGAAAGAAAATCTAAAGTAATATATTTTATAAGTAAAAAAAATTACAAACTAAAAATAGATAATTACAGTTAGAAAACTTTCTTTCGCATTGGTAGTTGGACAAAACTATAATGTCATACTTCCAAGATCATATGATAATAGTCTGAACTTTATTCCCGCTTTAGAAAAATACTACACAATCTTCGTAAGGACGAATTACGAAATTTAAGAGTATTTGTGGTATCATCACAATCTTCATAAGGACGATTTCTGACCTATCGAATGGTTTCGGTTCCATTTGTGGTGTCTTCATTATACCAAGATTTTTGTTTTACTTAAGAATTGGGCTAGATTCCTCTACATTCCTGATTATTTATAGGGTTCCATATCATATATTGTCCGGGTTTAGTTCCATGGTTGGTTCCATTTGTATCTGTTTATATCAAAGCTTAAGGTTAATCATGTTTCCATATATATCTTTCATTACTAGTATTGGGTTCCATATCAGTTTCGGTCCAAGTTTAGTTGCATTATTTGTTTGGATTCGTATTAGTTGGTATAATAGTTTTAGGTTCGTCAAGTTTGCATATATATACCTTTTTATTTTTAATCATTGGATCCATATCAGTTTTGATCCGGGTTTTGTCGCATTGTTGGCTCGATTCATATCAGTTGATATCAGATTTTCAAGTTTTTCAGTTTTTCTTATATATATTTTTTATTTCTAACAAACATACATAGTCTTAGTTATTCATTTCTGTAAAAACAACTCATAAAAAATAGAAGACTTTAAACGTTTATATTTTTTTATCAGTGAGTGTTTTGGTTGAAATATTGGTATATATTTATCTAATATCCAAATAAAATGATGTAAGTTTGACGGTGTTCACTAAAAAAAGACGAACACTTTCCCACTATATATATATATATATATATCAAATAGAAATTATTCTTTTATATTGAGATATTTCTTTCAAATTATATTTTCTCCGAAGATTATTTCAGTTTAAAACTCGTTCAAGGTTTTTGTAGGAATAGACAAATGTCATTCATATAATCAATGTCTATGTCTATGCACTAAATCTTCAAGAGAAGCTTTCAAAAAATAAAAAAATGATATAAATGTGGAGATCTTCTAATAAGATAAATATAGACTAAATATCAATAACTTAGTCTATATCACCATCATATTTGAAGAATTGGATTTAAAAAAACAATCCATCAATCAATGCGTGAAGAAGAGAAACTCAATTTTATGATTATTTTAATTAAATATATTTAATGTTTTTCTTTTTTTGTTTTCTTTAAAAATATATAATGAACTAATATTAATATTTGTATTTAATTTTAATAATGAGTTTTTTTATAATTGAAGTTTATTCCAATCATGTATAAATGTTTTACATTCTTTGTAAGGACAAATTATATTTTTAAAAAATAAAATTTAAGAGTATTTTTCTTTAGTTGTTTGTTAACAACTTTTGACTTATCAATGTTCTTGATTTACCAAGCAAATAGTGCATGTTCCCTACATTCCTGATTGTTCCAGGATAACTACATCACATTTGGTACTGGTTTAGTCGCATGGTTGGGTGAGTTCGTATCTATTGGTATATGTATTTTACGTCGTGAGGTTTACATATTTATATTTCATTGTTGATCTCGAGGTTCCATATCAAATTTGGTATGGGCCTACTCTTATTGTTGGTTGGGTTTATATCAATTTTATTAATCTATAATAATCGAAAACATGAACAACAATTTCAAACACTGCAATATAGGCCAACACTTCTTTTACTCTATACAGTTTCCAACATTACTACTACAAATAATATTAGAATCTCATTATGAAAAAAAGAACAAATACCTTTCAAAAGACTTAATTCACCCTTGGAAATATTCAATTTGTCCATGTATGCATACATCATATTCTCATGAGTGAAAGTAATGTTTTTTTAGAAAATAACCATTCCTACATCTTGCATAAATTATCTTCTGAGCATGATTTAACACACTCCCTAATTGAAACGTGACAAAATAATTGTTTATCATTTTATCATTGAATCAAGCCTTAGTTCAAATCTTCATCTATAATTTAGATATTAACAGTCTTTCAGCATCTAGTTATCATATAAGCTCGTCTGAAGAAAAAAAAATTGCCAAGTTAAGAAGAAAACTGATGCAGCAAAGTGAGACCATTAATAGTCTTAAAAATTAGACACCACAAATCAGAATAGCAATTAGGTTTCTTACAAAAGGAGAGATAAAAAATTAAAGAGTTTCCATCAACTTCCATATTTAAATGGAACTTAGCCATGAAAAAAAAATGCATTGGAATCTTCCTTTGGGTAACTAAAGTAGTAATGTGAGTTATTACCTCATGAATTTGTTGAAAAACCAAATTATATTATTGCACGAAAAGTTTTGATCGAAGAACCATGCATTTTAGATAAACCATCACACGGATTTGGATAATAATGCCACTATCAGTTGTACCTTGAACGATAAATGTCCCCACAAAATTTTTGGAAATTCTCAATTCAAAGGCCTTTGCATCATTAATGAAATTAAAAATAGGCCAACATATATTGAGGAATTAATATCTATTTTGGCAGCAACAATCACGTCTCCTTCCATCCCGACCTTTTCATCGGATGACTTTGAAACAGAATAACTTACCAAATTTGTATACTCACGTACTAAAATATCAGTTATCTAAGAAGTTCCAATAATAAATTCACTAATAAACAGGAGCCCCAAATTTTAAAGGTGAAGGATCCAGTGACCTGGAAGTATTTTCGGACCTCTTTATTTGTCAACTTCCGCTCAAGAACTCCTCAAGTTTATGTTCAGCCGTCCTCTTACCTTCAGATAAGTATTTTCTCCTTTATAAAAAAACTAAGGTTCCGGCTAAATTCAAGCAAAACCTTCTTGTCTTTCCCAACATAATCACAAACTTCTTTCTTAGTCTGATTAACACTCTTGTATATTATAGTTCTTCTGAAGAGAGGAGTAAAAGGCTCTTCATGGTCAATAACTTATTCAACAAAAGGAGCCAAAATGGATAAAGAATTTCCAACAATTGTACTTTTAGGACTTGAAGACTCACAAAAAATTGGCTCAATAACCACAATAGATGTTTAACTACCTAGAGCTAAAGAATATCAAATTGTATGCGTATCCTGCACATTTAATCCAATAGAATGATCCATATATATACTCTCATAAATAAACTTAATTTTGGAGATATCATTTAAACGCCATAACCCACCAACTTTGCTAGCCGAGGGTTTTTTACGCTTTATCAAGAGCATATTATCCTCCTCAGAATTGGATCCATATTCTAAAATACTTTTGGATAAGGCTGTTTTTTATTTTACCTAAACCTAATACATTCATAACAATATATATACAAATGGTGCGAACATTGGTTTTAGCCTTTTTATTTCCAGAACAAACAACAAACACTTTCTTAACAGTTTTTTTATATTTGGTCTGACTTCTTAAGTTCTTCTTTAGAGATTGTTTCTCCATATACTTTTTTTAGAGTATCTCCATACATAATTTTTACTCAAAGAGTGCTTCACTAAATTCTTATTCCCCGTAAATTGTTTTTCCACATCATTATTTCTCGGAGAATCACATACATAAAAAAGACCAAGAACACCGATACTTGACCAAACCCCACTACAAACATATTTTTCTGGCACCATAATAAAGGAGTAAGAATAAGAAAATCGAGAAGATTTTTCTACTAGCTTAGCAAATTTCATACTAGAACATTCGTCCTTTTTAAAATTATTATGTTCAATGTCAACCTCATGAGATGAGGAATAACAACAAAAACAACCAGAATAATATAAAAATAAAAATATTAAGTGAAATAAAAAACAAATGATAAAACTATACCGTTGAAAATCTAGTTTTGTTTGCAGCAATGCCTTAATTTTGTTCCTACTAGTATCCTAATTTCCAGATGCATATATGAATTATTCATTCTAGAATTTATTAAATCTTAGATGCTCACAATTAAATTTTGGCTTCATTTTCCATCAAAACATAATATCAAAGTGCGTCTTTCGCATGTAGATTTTTATTATGGTGAGAAATTTAGTCACACAAACGCGTTGATAAACTATTTGTAAAAAAATTATAACCGATAGAAGAATCCTCCAAGAGTTGGGCAAAAGTTCACCAAGATAAATCATCGTAAGTTTAAAGAATATCAACATGTTAGAACTTAAAGAAAAATAAATACTTACGTCGAGAAATTAAGTAAAAAAGACAAAAGACAATTTCGTCGTAATAAACATGAAATGAAGTTTCCTCAATAGCATGAAACCAAACAACTACGTTCTTGGGAATTTCCCAAGATTCATGATGTTTCACAAATTTATTGTTATGAGTATAAAGTTATTGATACTTCTCATTCAACGTCGTTTAAATTTTCACATATGCACTTTTACTTTTGCAATTAGAAGAATCGAGGTTGTTGTTACTTATCTTTAAAGAAAAGTTTATTTTTCAAATTGAGAAAGAGAGGTATATATATATATAGAGAGAGAGAGAGAGAGAGAAAACATGTCATGTTCCTATTTTATAATAACTTTCTTGAACAGTAAATGTTGGCGAGTATGATGAATTGAGCGAGTAATAATAGAAGCCTATTTTTCCAAGCGACTAGGAGATGAAGTTCCAAATGATGCACTCACATTTTTTATTAATTATCTAACTTTTTCCCGATAAGGAATCGAACCAACAAAATTGTTAGAACCGATTGTTTTTTTTTTTGTTTTTTATACATTATATTGTCAAATTAACAGTTAATAACCATTTTTTAAAAAATAAATAAACCCAATATTAACTTATAATTGGATTTAATCTTTTTAGGTGGACTGAACCAGACCGATAACAGACTAAAATGGAACCGATAGAATCGAAATAGGCCAAAACGGAACCGAACCGAAATCGGACCAAATCAAAATTTATTTGGACCGTACCGTAAAGGACCGAACCGAACTGAACCAAAAACTAGAACCAAAAGCTTAACGATTTGGTCTGATCTAAACTAATAAGCTTAGCGGTTCGGTCTGGCTCCGTTAAAACCCAGACCAAACTGAATCGATAACAGTCTTATATACAAGTACTCCATTAGCTTAACAATTTCCATGATATCAAATTTAGTTAGCTTCGTTTTAATTGATCCAATATAAAATTTGGGGTCTAAAAATTCATCTAATTTTTATTCTTCAAGAAACTCAAACTAAATTTTAATAGATAACTAAATTAGAATTTTTTAACTTTATCAATTAGTTTTTAATAGTAACTAAATTTAAAACTACGTATAGTTTTAAATTTTTTTAAATACAACCAAAATCAGAGTTATACAAAACAAATTATTTCTTTAAATAGACTATAGTGTTCGAAACTTTCTATAGTTCCCAATTAGTTATTATAACAAAAAATATTATAGAGAACATCTTGAAAAATCCACAACATAATAATCACAATAATCAAGTTTCAACAACATACGATCCTTAGGAAAACATTAGTTTAAGTCTAAATATTATTTAGCTGAAGCCTATTTGTTAAGTAGGTATGATCTTGAAACAAAACATATTGAAACAAGACATATGCAGCTACAAAATTTAGGTTTGTACTCAAAACTTCACCTATGGATAAAAAAAACAAAGCAAGTGATGAGAACAAGAAAGTTAACCAACAACGCATAAGACATGTTTATGTCATATAGATTGTGAAGAAATCCTACATTCACGAATGAAAAACACAAATTTAATATATAAGAGGTTACAAGAAGACTCTATCAAACACTAATACGCAACTAGTCATTTTTTTCGATAGGAATTTTAACGTACAAAAGTAAATATGTATCTCAAAGTATTCCCAAGTATTCATCCTTTAACTCAACTCAATCTATAAAATCCGAAAGCTTTTAACTTTATGTCTGTAGCGATTCTGAGATTCATAATTCTAGAAGTGACTTCATATCCCTCTCTCATTATTATAACGGATAAAAGGTGTGCATATTGTTCTTTATGCTCACAATAGTGCTAGACAACTTCTTTCCAAAATTTCCCAAGCAAACATACACAAATGATACTCTGCAGCGCAACGGTCAAGTAGTGGCACACTTATATTATCGTATCGCAAGCGCGAGCAAGCCAAGATTAATGGTATTTCCTCAATGGTTGAGATGGCATATTCATTCAAATCTCTTAGTGACAGAGTTTCTTTTAAAAACAAATAGGTATATTCAAAAGTCATTAGTAACATGTTTTGCACATTCGGCTGAGTAGGTCATCATCGTATATCTTTGGCACCAACTCTAACCTTCTTCTTTCCTTTCGGGAAATATCACTCCTAGGTTCCAGAAAATATCTTTGCTCATAGAAAAAATCACATCGGTCAAAGCATCCAAAGTATTTTCCTCACTTGAAACCTGTGCCACCTTCAGTTTCTCTATCCACCACGTCTCGTATGAAGTGAATCTTGATATATATGTTCTTAGTTTTTCATAAAACTTCAGATTTTTCATTAGATGAAGAGCACTATATTGGTGATCTCACTCAAAAACCCTTTTAGATATATGGCTTCCTTCATTTATTCTCTATCAACCATATCTACAGATTTCATAAATGATAAGGTAACGACATTCTGTATACAAGACTTCCAGTCAACTAATTCTCCAAACACAGTCAAATAGATAACCTGAAGTTGACTTCCAAGCGTTAAGAAAACCAGTAAAATGAGACTCAGCATACTCTCTTATCATTTCATCAGTCGTATCCTTCTGATTATAACATAATCAAACTTCAAATGATCTATTTAAGTATCTCATCATCCACTTAATGACATGTCAACAATAAATCCCCGGATTTGACATAAGATTTCTCAAAATACTAATATAGTAGACAAATAAACTCTCGTACATATCATAATATACATTATACGTTAAATGACATATTTACAAGGTATATATTGCATGAACTTCTTATTGTTTTTTTCAATTAATACTTGAGTGACATTAAGTTTGAATTGGAAACCAATGAAAGTTCCAATACCTTTAATTTTGGGCTTCCAAACTCTTTTACGACCTTATGTACGTATTCTTATTAAGATAAAACTAAATAACATTTCGGCATATTCCTCTTCATCCTAATACCAAGTATCTTTCGAGTCTCTAATGTATCCTTCATGTCAAAACCTCCCATCTTTTGATTCTTCACAGTTTAATTCATCTTGTTCTCTTTTTGAGCTCTTAGGATATCATCCACATACAATAGAAACATAATTTTTCCCCATTAATATAAACACAATTTTCGTAACAGCTCCTCCCATACTTGACGGACCTCATAAAAAAATCAAATATTTTATTTTATTACCTAAGCTGATGTTTCAACCGAGTTAAGAGTCTCTTCAACAAACACACATCTCATTCCTCCACTTTTTAAAAACTTTTCTCCTGTCTCATGTAGATGGTCTCTTACAATTATCCATTTAGGAAAGCTAGAGTAGCATCACTATTGGATCTAACTGAACAACAAATTTAGCAATAGTTGACAACAGAACCCTGATTAAAGTTTATTTTGCACTCGTGAAGACATCTTCTTAAAACAACAACCTCTCTTTTATGTGAATCATTTATCCATAAGCATAAATTTTTATTTCGATAACTTCATTTCATGAATGCCTTGTTTTATTTTGTATATCATTTTCTCTTAACATGACTCTGACACTTCGATTATTTCACAAGAATCTAGGTATCCAACCCTTAATAGAGATCTCAGTTTTTCTCTCATGACCTTCAACCTATTATATTTATAACTTATTTTCATAGCATCACGATAGCTCTCATATTTAAGAACATATTTATTTATTTCAATCGGTAAAGCATAACCAATAAATTCAGAAAAACCATACCTTAGATGAGGTTTGTTAAGACTTCGTGCTTTATCTCTCACTAACTGATAAATTTCAAGATTATATTGTTGTCTAGTATGATTATCATAAAGTTTTTAGAAAATCACACTTTCTGCTATTTTCAGAATTATGAAAATGGTGAACTTCATATGCATTAGTTAAAATTTGATCAGCTCTGAAATCATATTCGATGGAAGCATCTTCGACTCTTTTTTTCAGACTCATTATTAACTTTAGATCCTTTTTTTGAAGTAATAGGTTTGGTCTCCACCATCTTATTAAACGAATGTCCTCATGGTTGAAAACCACATCTTTACTTGTCAAAACATTTTGATATCCAAGTTGAATGCATGATAACCTATAACGTTTTACTCGTTTCGGATAGCTAAAGACCAAGAATTTTAGTGCTCTTAACTAAATCTTGTCTTGTTTCACATGTGCGTAGAATCACAAACATTCTTAAGTGTCTAGCTGAGGTTTCTCTCAAGTGGTGTCACAACTTCTTCACGGAACCTTCGGCCCATTCCAACTATTTATAGCATGCACCTAACTATTTCTGGTAGTCGTTCATTCTTTTAGAAAGTCTATTATGATGGGGAGCTCTTCTCACGATTCGCTGTCTAGTAATGAAAAGTTTAGAACTATAGATAGTAAATGCCTCATTCAGATATTTCAAATCATTTTCAGTTCGTAACTTCTTCACACCTTTCAATATTGATTATCTACTAACTTTTTTCATTTTCTAAAAGCATCGAATTATTCATCTTGGTATTTAAATGTACATCCCATAATTCTTTCTGGAGTAGTCAATAATCAAGGACATGAAGAACCTTTCACCACCCATCGTGGGTTTTCGTGTATGACTTCAAATACCTGAATGTATATATTCAAGCACGTCTATGGTTGTATGTTCACTACAGAGGAACTTGAACCTTTCTTCTTTTACATAACATACATCTTTCAAAAAAGCTGAACTTCTAAATAATGTTATCATCCCACAACCCTTTTTTATAAGATCAATAAAAAAGTTATTTCTGACATACCCAAGCCTCAAATAATACAACTTGGTTGAATATTTTTTTATACTAGACACACATGCAAACTTTACAGGTAGACCCTTCAAGAAGTAATACACCATTAGTTATTTATGCAAAATCGTAAGTCTGTTGTCTCCATCGTTTTAAGTAAACACTTACGCATCTAACATTATAGTAGAAAGAATGTGTTGTTTAACATTATGTGCATCCCTTGCGTTTGTTATCACTTCTCTCAAGTATTATAGACAACTTGAGTCTAACACTCCTTATTCCTGTGACATTACATGATTCAGAATTACCAAGAATGAACTTTCCACCATAACTATTTTTAGGTTTCCATACCAATATTTGTTGGATGTCATGAGAAATGAAGTTCTCGAATCCAATATTCATTTGTCACTATATCTGCAAGTAGAAGCTTCAAAATTACAGTGTACCCAGAATCATCTGAAACCATTGCAGCATCTTCGGCTTCGGCCTTCGAGTAACTATTTTTCTTTCTTCTTTATGAGAAACTCCTATTGATTTGACCCTTTTTTTAAAACGAATGTCCCGTTTTATAAAAAAAATCTATTAAATTTAGACTGAGATTTTGTTCTCTTCTTGATCGACTCTTTTTTTCAAAGCCTCTCTCCCAAACTCGCCATGATACCTACAAAGTCACCTTACAAAACTGTATATCTTAAACATATTTTTGAGTTCAATGAACTCTTAACTTTAGATATTGCAAAATATTCTTTGTTGTAAAGCATGGTGTCAACAAATATCGCTTACACCTCCAATAGAGAACTCAAGTATATTATGGCATGATGATCTGCATTTTCTATCTTGACCTCAAGGGTACAAAATAAATAATGATTATAGTGAAATTATTCATGTTCCTTTGAATCCCCTTTATAGTCATCCATGGACAACATGTACATAATGTTTTGAGATATAATCTATTGTTTATAGACTTCTTCATGTAAATAGCTTTCAAATGATTTCATGTCCTTAATATCGTAGGCTATTAAGATACATCTTGAAGCTTTTTTTATATATTTCTCATTAAAACAACAACCAATCCTGTATGTACTAATGATCTCAAACGTTAATTATTTATAGGTTTAAATCATTATCTCTTTGAATATTACTAGGTTTATCTTAATGGAACTCATCGTGCTAGTTTTTCTTAGTTTACATGTGAGATTCTTCTCTTTAACATCAACATACGAAATGATCTTCATCATTTTTACATTATATAAACCTACAAAATATTATTATACATTATCAACACTCATTGTACCAAGTGTTAGAAGAAAAACCTTTGGAAATCAGCTATGTAATAATTACAATAATTAATTTTCAACAACAACCGAAACCTAATATATTATTAGCCTAAGTTAAGCTGTAATTCAGTCGAAACCCATTTGTTTCATATGTATGATCATGCGACAAGAAACATGGAGCTACACATCTTTGGAATGTACTCCAAACTTTAGCTATGAAAGAAAATAATAAAAAAATGATAAGAACAATAATACTATGAAAAGTCAAGCACACACAAATTAATATTTAACATGGTTCAGATTGTAAATAAATTTTACATCTGTGGACGAAAGATGTGTTATATATAAAAGTTTATAATAATACTCTCTCAAACACTGGCACTCAAACACTCATTCTTTCTTATAAAACACCAAACTTACAAAATAAACTATGAATGAAGAATATTCCTAAATTTTTATATTTTAGCTCAGTTTTCTCTCTCTAACAATTCGGAGATTCAGAATTTTGGCAATGATTTCATATCATTATGTCACTACTTATAAATGACCAAAGGTGTAGATAATTTTTTTGACACTCACAGAATATTTAAAAATATGAGACTGATTTAACATAAAAATATTTAAAAAAATATTTAATTAGTCATAAATAATAACTAAATTGAAATTTCAAAATTATTTACTGGTTTAAAAAGTTGTCAACTAACTTCAAAACAATCGTGTTAAATTCAAATATTTCTAATTAATCATAACGACCCAGGTGATCTATTTGGAAACGGATTTCATCTATGCTTTTGAATTGGATAATAAATTCACTTGTTATTTCGGTGCCACTATTTATACGGGTTGCTTTTGTTACCATGGAATGTGATAATAATACAGTATTTCCTAAATAAAACTGCCTGTTAGATATATTTGAACGAAATGGTAATAAACCTCTTGTGGACCTCATGTTATTGTACTTATCGACTGGTAATAAATATCTTAATCTGAATATAGTCCTTAAGGTTTCTTCTTAATTAGAAATTATTTTAATCATAAATTGTTTAGTCTCACTAAACATTCCAACTAATATCTTTATCGTCGTTTAATGACGTATTACTTGAGTCAATACTCTTATAATAACCTCATATAGGATTGATGCAAAGGAGAGAGCATCAATTGTGGGATCCATTGGGAAAGAAAATAGTACGTACAGTATGTTTCTTGTCGCAGTTTTTGTTGACCGGGCAGAACTCATAGCCGTAATCAGCGTACACGTGGTTAACTGGTGTTTGCATGTTACAGGTTGCATGTGCGGATACCACTTTGTTTTATTGATATTTGCAATATCTCTATCGAAACCGAAAGGTTAATAAGGTCGGCCTAAATCTTTTTTATAAAATTTATAATTTTTTTTAAAAAAAACATTTAATCATTTTAACCTATATTTAAAAAACTCGTAAAAATCATGTTTCTCATTTAAAAATTATATGATTGAGATATATTTTTTAAGTTTATTTTTTAAATCACAAAATTCAAATCTCAAAAACCAAAATCTCAAAATAATGAAAATTGTATGGATAAAGTAACCAAGAGAACCTCACTCATTTATAATAACACATATTAGTTTTCTTTTTTCAAAAAAAGAATTTGCAGCGTTCTGCCTTCACAAAACGCTCGTACTGTCAGTACGAAACACTCATACATGGGATACCATTATAAACTCATTGCATAATGTCTATATGTCACCTGCGTTATAATCATACTGACACCGTCGGTGCTTTGACATTATACCACAAATGAAACTTGACGCCCACGGTATAATCTAGTCAATACCTATGGTATTGGTGTAGTACACTATCGATTTTAATCTTTTGTACCAACGATATACCGTCAGACAAAGTTTATCCGTCATTTTTTTACAAATTTAATTTTTAATAATATGTTATTTTATGGGCTTAAGGATATTGGTGGAGTTGGTGATGATAAAATCTGATCGAAGGGTAGTTATGGAAGATCTTTTGTTTATATGGTCTTAAATTCTTAATAGAGAGTATAGAGAGAATAGAGATACTTGTATTTAATATCGAGAAAAATAGTTTTTTTTGTATAATGTTGTTGGTTAAGTTATTTATACTCTTTTTGGATCAATGGGACATTAGGGTCGGACGATATGTTTAGGTCAATCTCACAATCCCCCAGGCCCATAAACAAATATACTAGGTACCCAGTTGAGTCACTAAGCATACTGCGTATTCATCAAATTTAATGTTGAGTCTGAATTGCCCATCTAAATAAAATCTGATCCACTTTGTGCTTGGGCCATCCAACATAATCAGCTAACATCGTAAACAATTTATGATCCACATTCGAATGATATATCTTAAGACGGCTTCAAATGAAGGGTCACAACTTTAATATTAGATAATCTTTGAGACATGTGTCAAAGGGTTATTGGACCTAATAAAAGGTTTTATCCTAGGTAATTGTACCTAGTATAAAAAGGGAAATCGACTACATTTAATAGTCTCCTTTAATTTATTACTGCTGGTTCATTTTCTCTATAAAAAAAATACTCAAGTGCTTCTCCCCCTTTATAAGAGTACCTATTATTCACTGTTTCTAATTCTAGAGAGAGAAAAAGTTTTATAGTTTTACAAATCTTTCAACTTTCAACTCAAACTTCATTTTCTTCAAAGTTTGCATGTTCACCGCTATAACTGCGTTAATTAGAGGTGGTTAGCTTAATCTGTTTGAATTGGAGGAAGAGAAAAAACAAGGTAGAATCACTGCCGACTACCGGCTTCACTAGACGGACTAATCGTAGCCCAAATTCCAGATCAAGGTAACATTTTTTCAACTAAAAAATACCAAATTTCTTCTAAACCTAGCCCTCTCGCTTAATCGTCTCCATATTTGCTCAATCATCTGCATCATTTAATACATATGTTCGGTCGCCTAAAATACCTTCAATAAATAGAGCCAGTAGTCACAAACCTCCCTCAATTTTCATAGCTATGGGGTCTGATGCTGGTGAAACAATTCCTCGCATAATCATCATGCTTCCTAAGTCAAAGATAAAAATCCACTGATTAAGGAGACATAAATTCCTACTGAAGTTCTCACCGATACTAGTCTCTTAGGGCTAAATCCACTTTTGGAATCCTCTACTACAACAGAGCTTCCTTCACAACCTACTTCTGACCCATATATATTAGCTCCAAATCCATCAGCTCCATCTGTTGAGCCCTCTCGAGTCGAAGAAGAGGACCCCGATGTAAAACCCAGTGATCATTTGGATCAACGACCATAGGCGATGAAAGATAAAATGGATGAAAGTGAGAAAGATACCCCATTGGATACTTTTGGTCAAACTGGGGATACTCATAGTGCGATTTGTGAAAAAACAAAACTACCAGAATCTGAAACACTTCCGGAGTGCCTTGACGGGTGAGTTGGGCCCAATTTTGCTAAAGTCACTGTCAAATATATGTTGGTCTTTCAAAGGATATCCTATGTATATTCTACACAGCTAAACTGGATAGCATTTAGAAAAAATGAAGTTTTCCAAAAGCAATCAAAGTGATGATTCCTATGCTTGAGGAAATTCTGATGGATCGCAAGGCAAGGGAACTTGTGGTGTATACTGAAGTAATTAATCGGGGTCTTAGGTTCCCTTTGGACCCAAAAATAGTGAGATATTTTCACTTGGTAAAGTTATGCCCAAGGCAACTAAGCCCCAATATCTGGTTCACACTTTTAGCCAATATTATCGCACCATGGCTATCGAAATTCGGATGACCATGGAATAGTTTGTTGCTGTAGCAGGTTTATGCCAAAATGGTCATATTTGCTTTTTATCACTTCAATATGGGGAATGACTATAAAGTATTTGATGATTTGTTGGAGGCTGACAAGCCTTGTTGGACTCAATTCCTTTTTATTAGAGGTGCTTGGGAAAACGAAAAGAAGATTACATGTAAGGAAAATTTGAGCTTGCTCACAAGATATTGGAAAAGTTCAGGTAAATATTTTATAAATTTATTTTTTTATGTCTTGATATCATTTTTTTCTCATCGGATTTGTTTTACAATGTTATCAAAGTTAGTTCCACAACACTAAAAGAGACGAAGACAACTTTCACAAAGCTGAATTTGTGGGTCATTAAAAAATGATCAACTTTATTTCATAATTTTTTTTACCCCCGGAAATATGGAGAGAGCCCACGTGTGGAGAAAAAATCTAATTCAAGAGCTTTCGTATGAAAAATTCACCACTCATTCCCGATCATCTGCTATTTTTAAAAGGACTGAGGAAACTGACAGTAAACTTTATTTACCTGCTAGGAATAAGGCTCATATTCGTCTTGATAAAATTTAAGAATATGAATAAGATGAGAGATGGTTCATCTCAAGATTTTCCCAAACTATCGAGTACAGGGCCTCCAGATGAAATTGATGCATCATTATTGGAGGCTGTCGCAGGTACTGTTGGTGAGGCTAATGAGCCATCAAACTCTCCAACAATTAAGAAAAGGAAGGGAAAGAAGAAGATTAAAGAGGGTAGTGACAAGATAGAAGGGAAAAAGAAGAAAATTGGCATTGTTGATTCTTATTCCTTAGTATTTCATATGGTTGACCAACCATCTTTCAAATGTGATGACCAGCTGGATGACATAAGGAACTTTAACTTCGAATATTTTGACAAGGCTCTCCCTCAATCTACCACCATTGCCAATGTTGTAGTACATGATGGAGATTCCTTCAAATTGTCTAAGGAACATAATGTGCTAGGGTATGCACTATTAAGCTATATAAGGCAAATAGTAAACTTGGATAGGAAGGTAAGATCTCAAGTCAAGATATTGCCTTACTTAAAATTGAAAGTCAAAGTTTGAAGGATTCTATCAAGGTAAAGCAAGACAGAGTTGAGAATTTGGGTAAGGAAAATAAAACTCTTAACGACGAGCTAGTTCAAGCTATATCTGACCAGGAGAAGCTACAGACTAGCTATAATGATTTACAGTAATCTATTTCCAAAGAAATCAATTCCCTAAAGGATCAACAGAACAAATGTAAAATTAACATCCACCATTTATCCTAAGAGAAGAAAAAGTTGGAAGATCTTCTTAAGAAGAAGGAAAATGAAATTGCCTCTCTTGAAGAAAAAACTGCTCAGGATATAACCACCATTGTGGATGCATATGCTGATACTGTATTGGAGTCCATGAAATAGAAGGAAGAATCCATTAAATCGGATATGATAATGTTATTTCATGAAACATTTCCCAAGAAGTCTCTTAGGGTCTATGAAAGTTTGTACCATATGAGCGAATTTATTTTCATACTATGTATTCGGGTGATAAATTAGGTATTTCTTTGGATGAATCTGACTCTGACGGTGAGGCTGAAGAAGATTCTGATGATGATCATCGAGAAAAAGAAGAGGAAGAAAACAAAGGAAATGAAACATGAGAGAAGAAAACTGAGGGGAACGAAACCTAAGGTTACCATTTTTTATATGTTTGTGTATTTGAACTGAAGTCCTTGACGTATTCAAGGCGTTTTTTTATTTTTGGATCAGATTATGATGTAACTTAGTTTGTGTAAGTCCTTGTCGTATTCAAGCCATTTTGTGGTTAGAGATCGGATTTTTATAATTCAAATATGCCTTTTGATAAGTGCATTTCATATCACTTATTACAGTTCCATTATTCTTAAATTCGTCACCGGTTCTCAAATATTCGTTGAGTTTTAACTTATTTTTTCAGTATTCTTAAAGACGCTTGTGTCGCGGGTAAATTATGATAATATTAATAAATTTGGGGTTGAAATTGAAGAAACTGGAAATTAATGTACTTGAGGGCAATTTTGGAATAGTTGAAAACAATGAAAAATATATTAATGTTGAAAAAAAAGGAAAATATATTTTCTAAGATATTGTTTAAAATATTAAATTAACGAGTGATTTTCAAAAAAATATATATTAATGCTTGAAAAATATATTAATGTTGAAAAAAAAGGGAAAATATATTTTCTAAGATATTGTTTAAAATATTAAATTAAGAAGAAAATATTAAAGCGAAGCATAAAAGGAAATTAATGCTGAATTAAGAAAAGAATATTAGATTAATCCAAATATTTTATTTAGTTATATTGTTTAAAATATTATTTTATTTAACATAAATATTTACGATACGTAATTTAATTGTTTTTTAGGGTTTCGAAAGAAGTTATAAATAGAAGAAAACGATAAAAGACAAAGGAGTGTCGCTTTTGGATTTTCTTTCGGCATAATACAAAACAAAGGAGAGAAAACACTTTTGTCTACTTTTTAGGTTTTCTTTCAGAACAGAAAGAGGACTGTTTTGTTTCTGATCTTTCAAGACAAAACGAGAGAGAAATAGGGATTAAAAGGAGAAAAAGAGGAGAAAGCGGATTTGACTTCTTTTTTTGGTTTTATACAGAATAGACGTTAAAGAAGAAGAGACAGAATTGACTGTTTTGGTTATTTATTCGATTTATTCGAATCCTGTGGAAGACACAAACAGACAAACGAGAGGCAAAGACGGATCGTTCCTCTTTCACCCTTACCGTCTTTTTACTATTAGGCACGAATTGGGTTTGCGGCAAAAGCAATTGACGGCAAGCAAAAGCAATTGACGGCAAGCGACAGCGATTTGACTTTGAGTTTTTTATGGTTCAATATTTTCTAAACTCTTCTTCGTTTATTTTTATTTTTATTTATATTCATCAAACTATGTTAACTTTTAAGACCATGATGATGATTTATTTGATTATGAACTAATCGATGTCATGGAACCTTAGCGGATTTGTTTGAATAATATTTAGGGTTTATTGCTTAATTAATTTGTGAGATACGTTTATCGGTTACGTAGTATGATTGTGCTTAATTTTAGATGCGTCGCGAACATCTAGCTTGTTAATCTTTAATGAATGCGAAAGTGGATTTAAGGGTTTAGAACTTGTCATGCTAGCATAGGTTCTTGAATGATTCATGTTGTGAGTGTTCATGATTCGTAATATGTCATTAACCATATCATATTACCCTATGTAATCGAAATAGATAACTTGTGCTTAAAACCAATTGTACCTCAATTCATATAGACATATAGGATTGTCATGCATGCGGTGTCTGCTTAACTGCTATCTCTTTTGTGGTTGATTAAGTGGTTTGGTTTACGTGTACTGAAAGGTAGCGTATTCTGATTTTGAGTTATTTGATTAGTAATCGTAGTATCTTACATATTGATTAAGTATATTAATACTCTGAGTAAAATAAACAATGAAGTTAGGGTTCCATGTTTTCTCTCGCATAAGTTAAACTCAATAGATATTCTCGTACTTGATTTGTTTAGTTACATTCATACTTTATTACTCGTTCAAGCATTAGTTTAATAATCATACGTTGTTGCATAAGTGAATTCTTGTCTTATACACCTAGTCTTCGTGGGAACGATCTTTCTTACTTATTACTTGCTACGATTTGACCGCGTATACTTGCGTGAGAAAAGGACTAACAAGTTTTTGGCGCCATTGCCGGGGACTCGGTGTTATTTGACAGTTTTATTGCTTATCAGCATGGGTCGTTATAAAACTACTGACTTGATTCGGTTACTTGCTTTTCAAGTGTTTTTTGTGCTTCAAGTACTTGAGCATTTATACAATGGGAGATCCAGCTCCAAAAGCACTCATGGAGTACTCTCAACCAAAGATCATGGATATTCGGTCTAGCATTGTCAGACCCAATATCGCTGCGAATAATTTTGAGATTAAACCCATCATTATTCAGATGATGCAGAATTCTTGTCAGTTTGGGGGAGCTTCATCTGAGGATCCTAATATGCACATTATGACCTTCCTTGAAATCTGTGATACTTTCAAGTTCAACGGTGTTTCAGATGATGCCATAAGACTGAGACTCTTCCCATTTTCTCTGAGGGACAAAGCTAAGAGCTGGTTACACTCTTTACCAGCAGGCTCGATCACTACTTGGGATATACTAGCACATAAGTTTCTCTCAAAATTCTTTCCTATGGCAAGAACAGCCGCCTTGAGGAATGCTATTACTCAGTTTTCTCAGTCATATGGTGAATCTTTAAGTGAAGCTTGGGAGCGTTACAAGGAGATGCTCAGAAAATGTCCTCATCACGGGATGCCTGATTGGTTAGTAATAAATTTCTTCTGCAATGGGTTGGGTGCGTAAACAAGGCCCATGGTCGATGCTGCATCCGGGGGAGCCTTATTAACAAAAAGCTATGAGGAGGCTCATGAGCTCCTTGAGATGATGGCTGCTAATGAATTCCAGAACCCTTCACAGAGACAGTCACAACATAAAGTAGCTGGTATTCTTAACGTAGACACTGCCACTGCTTTAGCAGCTCAGCTTGAAGCTCTAAACATGAAGGTAGATTCTTTGACTAAACTAGGGGTACAACAGGTAGCTAGTGTGTGCGAGATTTGTGCTGGAGGGCATGACACTAAACAATGCCCAATCTCTACTGAGTCAGTGCAATTTGTGAGTAACTTTCAGAGGCAGAATCAACAACCAATCTCAAACACCTATCACCCAAGCAACAGAAATCATCCAAACTTTAGTTGGAGCAATAATCAACAAGGTAATCAGCATTATGGTGCTAAGCCATACGCTCCTCCTAGATTTCAGCAACAAGGACAGCAACATCAATCTCAACAGTATGCCCCAAGACAACCTCAGAATCAACATCCTGACCATTCTCAACATTCTGTGAGAGACTCTGAATTTGAAGAGATGAAGTTAATGATTAAAAGTCTGATGGTATCTCACAAGACCTTGGAAAATCAGATTGGGCAGATGGCCAGTAACATGATTGTTAGACCTCAGGGAGTTCTTCCTAGCGACACGGAACATAATCCAGGTAAACGGGACGGTAAAGAGCAATGCCAAGCTATCACCTTGCGATTAGGAAAGGTTGCTGAGAACCCCACAATTGAACAAGAGGTGGATTCTTCTCAAAATCAGCCCTCATCTGAGGTTAATTCTGGTCAAGATCAGCCACCTAAAAAGCCATCTCAGTCAGTTGTTGAGCCTACGATCTACCCTCCTCCACCTTTTCCGCAAAGGTTGCAGAAACAGAAGCTAGATGCTCAGTTTGGGAGATTTTTGGAGGTGTTCAAGAAGCTTTACATCAACATACCTTTTGCTGAAGCATTAGAGCAAATGCCTAGTTATGCCAAGTTCATCAAGGGAATTCTTTTGAAAAAGCTAAAGCTTGGTGATTTTGAGACAGTGGCGCTCACTGAGGAATGCAGTGCGATCTTACAACAAAAATTGCCTCCCAAACTTAAAGATCCAGGAAGCTTCACCATTCCTTGTTCAATCGACAATTTAATTTTCAGGAAATGTTTATGTGATTTGGGAGCGAGCATCAATCTGATGCCCCTATCTGTGTTTGAGAAACTTGGGCTACCTGAGCCAAAACCGACTAATATCTCTTTGCAACTGGCTGATCGTTCTATCACATATCCTCGTGTTATCGTAGAAGATGTCTTAGTAAAGGTAGAAAAGCTCATCTTTCCTGCTGACTTCGTTATCTTGGATTTCGAAGAGGACAAAAACATCACCATAATCATGGGAAGGCCATTCTTGGCTACGGGCAAAACTTTGATTGATGTCCAAAAAGGGGAGCTCATTATGAGAGTGCAAGATCAGACTGTCACTTTCAACGTTTTCAAGGCTATGCAATCCCCAATAGAGGATGAGGAATGTTTTAGGTTGGATACGGTCGATTCTTCGCACAGTAATGAGTTGGATCAGTTCTCGAGTTCAAATGCTCTAGGCAGAGTTCTACATGGTGAATCTGACTTCGAAGACGAAGAAATATCCGAATGTGTTCAACTACTACAGGAAGCCCCGTATCAAAAGAGGCTCAATATTCCACATGAGTCGCTCGTATTTGGTGATCTTAAGGATTCTCAGGAAAGACTTAAACCTTCTCTACAAGAAGCTCCTAAACTTGAACTCAAACTACTACCAGATCATCTGAGGTATGCTTTCTTAGGAGAGTCATCTACATTACCTGTTATTATTGCATCTAACCTTTCAGGTAGTGAGGAAGAAAAGCTATTAAGAGTTCTGGGGAAGTTCAAATCAGCCATTGGTTGGACCATAGCAGATATTAGAAGATGTATAAGGAAAAAAGTCAAGAAACGACATGATATAAAGCTTGTACATAAAGCTTTTGATCCAGGCCAACTTGTTATTCTTTTCAACTCTCATCTAAAGCTTTTCCCAGGAAAGCTCAAGTCAAGGCGGTTTGGACCTTTTAAAGTCAAGACAGTATATCCACATGGAGCTGTTGAAATCTTTGAGGAATCGCCAGACAAAGCATTCAAAGTCAATGGTCAGCGACTCAAGCATTACTATGGAGATGTGGGGAACCGTGAGGCGTTCAGCATCAGCCTCGACACTATATGATTCCTAGTGGTATCGTCGAGCTTTCGACGTTAAACAAGCGCTTCGTGGGAGGCAACCCACTGGGAAACAATGATCAACACTGCTGGACGAATAGGGGAGTGTTTCTTTTATCTTTTAATTTCTTGTAGTTGCATTCATCATAGTAGTTATTCATGTTAGTCATGCTTATTTTCATTTTCATGCCATGATTATATAGACTGTGTTTAGGATCGAGTTAGCTTATTAGCACAGCATTTTGTTCATGCATTTTGCGTCTTTGATCCCTTCAGTTGCTATTTCTACTTAAGTAGCCGATGATAAAAATTGTTTGGAATGATAGTAGGAATAAAATCTATTTAGGTTACTTGTCAGTTAGCTTGCTTGATGTAGACGCACAATTAATACATGTAGACTCATTGATTGTTTTTATGCTAGTTACGGACACACTTGAGTATTGTTATACATAATCCTTGATTAGGTTCAGAATTACACCTTAATCCTTTATTAGCTCATGGATTGCAAAAAGATAAGTTTGGGAAAGTTGAAAGATAAATATGCGTATTATTTAGTTAGGCGTCAAAAGCTAGTAGCCGCTCGTCGACATACGTCCTCTCGCTGGGGGCTACGTATTGCGAGTAGTCTAGGGGTGGAATGAGATGGAGCGAAACGCACTCATTCCTAATCTGATTGCTTAAAAAAATAAAAAATAAATAAAAAAGAGAAAAAGAAAGATGAAAAATAAAAGAAGAACGCAAAATTGGCTAGGATGAGCTCTTTGGTACTCGATTTATTAAGTTCTAGGGGACTTTGTGCCTAGTGACCTAAGACTTTTCCGGTCTGGGATCCGCTAACCTAAAGCTCGCTACATGGGCACCATTGTATAAGTCATTCAGGGACCTCATCCATTATTCTGTCAAATAAGCCTTTGAGTGTCTGTATATAGAGTAAAGCATAATAAAACTTTGACGACCCCAGAGAAATATGGATGTGCAACTTGACTATGAAGAATCTAGGTTGTATTTCGTTTCTAATCTTGTGATTATTATGATGAGAACAAGTAAGGTCCAAAGAAATCAATTCCCTAAAGGATCAACAGAACAAATGTAAAATTAACATCCACCATTTATCCTAAGAGAAGAAAAAGTTGGAAGATCTTCTTAAGAAGAAGGAAAATGAAATTGCCTCTCTTGAAGAAAAAACTGCTCAGGATATAACCACCATTGTGGATGCATATGCTGATACTGTATTGGAGTCCATGAAATAGAAGGAAGAATCCATTAAATCGGATATGATAATGTTATTTCATGAAACATTTCCCAAGAAGTCTCTTAGGGTCTATGAAAGTTTGTACCATATGAGCGAATTTATTTTCATACTATGTATTCGGGTGATAAATTAGGTATTTCTTTGGATGAATCTGACTCTGACGGTGAGGCTGAAGAAGATTCGGATGATGATCGTCGAGGAAAAGAAGAGGAAGAAAACAAAGGAAATGAAACATGAGAGAAGAAAACTGAGGGGAACGAAACCTAAGGTTACCATTTTTTATATGTTTGTGTATTTGAACTGAAGTCCTTGACGTATTCAAGGCGTTTTTTTGTTTTTGGATCAGATTATGATGTAACTTAGTTTGTGTAAGTCCTTGTCCTATTCAAGCCATTTTGTGGTTTGAGATCGGATTTTTATAATTCAAATATGCCTTTTGATAAGTGCATTTCATATTACTTATTACGGTTCGATTATTCTTAAATTCGTCACCGGTTCTCAAATATTCGTTGAGTTTTAATGTATTTTTTCAGTATTCTTAAAGACACTTGTACCGCGGATAAATTGTGATAATATTAATAAATTTGGGGTTGAAATTGAAGAAACTGGAAATTAATGTACTTGAGGGCAATTTTGGAATAGTTGAAAACAATGAAAAATATATTAATGTTGAATAAAAAAGGAAAATATATTTTCTAAGATATTGTTTAAAATATTAAATTAACGAGTGATTTTCAAAAAAATATATATTAATGCTTGAAAAGTATATTAATATTGAAAAAAAGAGAAAATATATTTTCTAAAATATTGTTTAAAATATTAAATTAAGAAGAAAATATTAAAGCGAAGCATAAAGGAAATTAATGCTGAATTAAAAAAAGAATATTAGATTAATCCGAATATTTTATTTAGCTATATTGTTTAAAATATTATTTTATTTAACATAAATATTTACGATACGTAATTTAATTGTTTTTTAGGGTTTCGGCAGAAGTTATAAATAGAAGAAAACAAGAAAAGACAAAGGAGTGCCGCTTTTGATTTTCTTTCGGCATAATACAAAACAAAGGAGAGAAAACACTTTTGTCTACTTTTTAGGTTTTCTTTCATAACAGAAAGAAAGAGGACTGTTTTGCTTCTGATCTTTCAAGACAAAACAAGAGAGAAATAGGGATTAAAAGGAGAAAAAGAGGAGAAAGCGGGTTTGACTTCTTTTTGGGTTTTATACAGAATAGACGTTAAAGAAGAAGAGACAGAATTGCCTGTTTTGGTTATTTATTCGATCCTGCAGAAGACACAAACAGACAAACGAGAGGCAAAGACGGATCGTTCCTCTTTCACTCTTACTGTCTTTTTATTATTAGGCACGAATTGGGTTTGCGGCAAAAGCAATTGACGGCAAGCGACGGCGATTTGACTTTGAGTTTTTTATAGTTTAATATTTTCTAAACTCTTCTTCGTTTATTTTTATTTATATTTATGTTCATCAAACTATGTTAACTTTTAAGACCATGATGATGATTTATTCGATTATGAACTAATCATTGTCATGGAACCTTAGCGGATTTGTTTGAATAATATTTAGGGTTTATTGCTTAATTAATTTGTGAGATACGTTTATCGGTTACCTAGTATGATTGTGCTTAATTTTAGATGCGTCGCGAACATCTAGTTTGTTAATATTTAATGAATGCGAAAGTAGATTTAAGGGTTTAGAACTTGTCATGCTAGCATAGGTTCTTGAATGATTCATGTTGTAAGTGTTCATGATTCGTAATATGTCATTAACCATATCATATTACCCTATGTAATCGAAATAGATAACTTGTGCTTAAAACCAATTTTACCTCAATTCATATAGACATATAGGATTGTCATGCATGTGATGTCTGCTTAACTGCTATCTCTTTTGTGGTTGATTAAGTGGTTTGGTTTACGTGTACTGAAAGGTAGCGTATTCTGATTTTGAGTTATCTGATTAGTAATCGTAGTATCTTACATATTGATTAAGTATATTAATACTCTGAGTAAAATAAACAATGAAGTTAGGGTTCCATGTTTTCTCTCGCATAAGTAAAACTCATTAGATATTCTTGTACTTGATTTGTTTAGTTACATTCATACTTTATTACTCGTTCAAGCATTAGTTTAATAATCATACGTTGTTGCATAAGTGAATTCTTGTCTTATACACCTAGTCTTCGTGGGAATGATCTTTCTTACTTATTACTTGCTACGATTTGACCGCGTATACTTGCGTGAGAAATATTTGAACTGAAGTCCTTGACGTATTCAAGGCGTTTTTTTTTCGTTTTTGGATCAGATTATGATGTAACTTAGTTTGTGTAAGTCCTTGTCGTATTCAAGCCATTTTGTGGTTTGAGATCGGATTTTTATAATTCAAAGATTTAAACCAAAGCAACATAATTTAATCTAACCAGGCCATACAAAGGTAATCCATTCGAAGGCATATAAAATTTTAAACACGAGTCATTCGAAGGTAATCCATTCGAAGGCATCATAACTTTAATCCAACTAAGTCATTCGAAGGTAATTCATTCAAATGCATCATAATTTTAATCCAACCAAAGCCACTCGAAGGTAATCCATTCGAAGTCATCATAACTTTAATCCAAGTAAACCCATCCGAAGGTAATCTATTTGAAGGAATCATAACTTTACTCCAACTAAGCCATTCGAAGGTAATCAAGTCAAAGGTGTCGTGGCTTTAATCTAATCAAGCCATTCGAAGATAATCCAATTAAACACATCATGAATTTAATCCAACCAAGAAACTCGAAGGTAACCCATTTGAAGGCAACAAACTTTAATCACTAGCCATTCAAATATAATCCATTCGAAGGCATAATAAATATAATCCAATCAACTCATTCGAATCTAATCCATTTGAATGCATCATGATTTTAATCCAACCAAGTCATTCGAAGGAAATCCTTTTGAAGGAAACAATATTTGATCATAAGCCATTCGAAGGTAATCGATTCGAAGACATAATAACTTTAATCCAACCAAGCCATTCGAAGGTAATCCATTTGGAGGAAACAAAACTTTAATACCACCGAATAGTAAATATAATTTAAAGGCAAAAAATGATCGAATGCTTAAGATTCAGACACCTCATTAAAGCATTTTTGTGCCACAATGGTAGGAAAAACTATACAATCTTATATTTACATTGAGCTAGAACAAAGTAAATATTTACAAAATAATTTTTATCTAAATACAACCTTAGAAGCTTAAAATTCCAAGGGTGGTTCAAAAGTTTGCCTTCTTTGTCAAAAAGCATGTATGTTCCTTGGTTGATCTTTTCATACACAACTTCAAAACTTTATCTCCAACTTGAAAATTTCATTTTCTTATTTTAGATGCAACCCTGCTCCTCATGAACCCTTGATAATGTATATTTATTAAATGGGATTTTACTATCCTTTCTTTAATTAAATCCAACTGAGCCCTCATTGACATCATGTTATTGTCTTCAAAATAATTTTGAAGTCTGAAGGAATAAAGAGTATTTTCTATAGGTGTAATCGCATTCATTCCTTAAACTAAAGAGAATGGAAACTATGTAGTGGTTGTGTGGGGAGTAGTTTGGTATACCCATAGTAATTCTTGTAAATAACTTGGACATTTTAAATCTGCTCCCTCTACGTTATTTTTCAAACCCGTTAAAATCGTTCGATTCACAACCTCAATTTGTCCATTGGCCCGAGGATGAAAAAGAGATGAGAAACAATGTTGAATTCCTCTTGACGTACAAAATACTTCTATGTCTTTATTGTCAAACTGAGGACCATTATATGTAGTGATGCGCTTGAGAATATCAAATTGACAGCATATGTTAAAGAGAATAAACTTTATCACTACTTTAGATGTTTTCCAAGATAAAGGTTCATATTCTACAAACTTGGAGAAATAGTCTATTGCCAAAATTATAGTGCGAGATCCCCCCCCCCCTTCCCTCCTCCCCGCGAAGTCATCTGTGAAATAGTAATTCTTTGGAGACAAACTCTATGAGGACTACTGGAACATGGATTGCATTTCCATACCTTTGACAAGGGTTACATCTTGTCACAAAGTCTTTAGCATCCATCATAATAGAAAACGAATAATACCCCACAAACAAGACTTTTCTAGTTAAAGCTTTATAGTCACAATGTGATAATCCTTCTCCATCATGTTGTTCTGATAGAACACTTCAAGATTTGTTAGATCCGAGGCAGGACAACAAAGGCCTACTGAAGGATATTATATATAGAATCCCCATTGGAACCATAAATCCACGAGCTATGTATTTTATCTTTTTGACGTAAGCCTTATATTGAGGTAAAACTCCGTTAGTGATAAAATCTTGGATCTCATTTCTCCAATCTTTAGAAACCACGGTGGATACACGTAGTCTTTCTCCTACTTCACCCTTTAATTTTATTTTTGTGACTATGGAAGGACATTCTTGCATAAAAACCAAGAATATGGTTCTGAATATGCTATAGTCGCCAAGGAGTCAACCATTGAATTTTCTGATCTCGGGACATGTTCATATTTAACGTGTTTAAACCCGATTGTGATATTTTTTAATACTTCTAGATAAGTTATCAAGTGATCTTTTTTGGTTTCAGATTTTCCTTGTGCTTGATGAATGAGTGGCTATGAATCACTTATCAATCAGACTCTTTTAACACCACAAAACTGAGCTAATCTGAATCGAGATATTGTTGCTTCATATTTTAACTCATTGCTCGATGCTCTAAAGCAAAAACGTATAGCTTGGTACATGGATTCCCAAAAGGGGGGAGATTAGAAAAATATCAGCTCCAAACCCCATTGTGCTAGACCCACCACCAGTTCAGATTACCCATTCACTTTTAGGCTTATTGGTTTGAGCTTCTTCAAGAGGTGTTTTGGAGTGAAATTCAACTAAATATCAACCACAACTTGAGCTTTGAGTGCAGTTCGGGATGCAAAGTCAATATCATAATCTCCAAGCTCAACTGACCATTTGGTCATTCTTCCCGATATATCGGTCGTCTGTCACAAATTCTTTAATGGAAAAGAAGTTCGAATTATGATATGTATGCTTGATAATAAGGCCTTATTTCTATAGTTGCTATCACCAATACCAAGGCTAGATTTTCCAACTTTAAGTATCTTTTCTCAGCTTCCAACAAACTCTTTCTTATATAATAAACAGGGCGGGGATAATTATAAACTTCTCGCACCAATACTGCAAATACAACATAATCCCATACTGCTAGGGGAGGATATGTGCCTCTTGATTTCACGGAAAGCTTTATCACAATTAAGGGACCAATTAAAATCTTTAGAATTTCTGAAGAGTTGGAAAAACTAAGCACACTTGTTCGATGATCTTGAAATAAACCGGTTTAATGTTGCCAATTTTCTAGTCAATATCTGAATTTTTTTAGTATATTGAGGTGGATCCATGGCCAACAAGGCATTTAACGGGTTTGAGTCAGCTTGAATCCATTTCTCACTTATTATGTAACCCATAAATTTTCTATATTGGACCCCAAAGGTATATGCTGCAAGATCTAATTTCAAATTGATGGATTTTAAGTTAGAAAAGGCTTCTAGGAGGTCAGATATGTGATCCTCTCCTTAAGGATTCTAACCATCATATCAATTATATAAACTTCTATATTTCTTCCAATCTGGTTAGCAGATTCCTTATTTACTAATCGCTGATAAGTGGCTCCACCATTCTTCAAACCAAAAGACATTATCTTATTACAATGAAGCCCCATGTAAGTAATAAAAATAGTATGATCTTGATTGCTCGGATCCATCTATATTTGATTATATCCAGAAAAAACATCCATGAAGGATAACAACTTGTTTCATGATGTGGAATTTACTTGTTGATCTATCTAGGGTACTGGAAACGGATCCTTGGGGAAAGCTCTATTGGGATCTATAAAATTAATGCACATTCTCCATTTTCCAATTTTATTTTTGACAAAGAGTGGGTTAGCTGTCCAAAGTGGGCACTAAGATTATTTGATGTGTCCAAATTTGGTTAACTGATATACTTATTAGACTGTGGCTTCAGATTTTTCTCTGGAAAAATGCCTTGTTCTTGCACCATTGGTCCCGCATCAGATCTAACAAATACTTTATGGCTGATTATACTTGATGGTACTCCAGTTGTAACCTCATTTCACCACGAAAACACATGTAGATTTTTAGATAAAAAGGAAAATAATTTTTTTTTAATTCGAAGGGAAATTTAGATCCGACCCTAACACTTTTCCCTTATACCAAGTAATGAACTTCAACTTCTTCAACTGGGATCATGGCGCTATGAGCCTCTCTTAGATCATTTATCTCATTTAACCACGTAGATGACTCAATTACTTGCTATTTTTTGTCAATTTTAACTACTCCAAAATATTTTAGAGCAAGATCAGTGACATAACACTACCTTTCCACTCTTTGGCTACTTCAGACGACACCTACGTGGCCTCGCGAAACATACTTCAAACATTAGTGAACTATGAATACGACTGCGTGCATCCTAGATAACCAAGATCTACCGAATATAGCAATGTACGATGTTGGACAATCAACCATTACAAACAAAAACCTTACCAACTTATTGAATTGTTATTTTCCTAACATTACTTGTCATTCAAATTCCCCAATCACATCAGCCAAATTGCCAGTGAATCCCACTATGTTTCTATTCAAATGCTGGATAACTGAAGGATTTTTCATTTTCTTACAACTTAATAAAAACAAAATATTTGTCGAACTGCTAGTCTCAATCAAGATTCATCGGATTTCACTTCTTTTAATAATTTCTCCTATTATCACAACATCTTCATAGGGACCCGTAATTTCTCTTAGGCAATCTTCATCAAAGACAATGAAAGGGGAATGGCTCTTGTAGAGATGTGCATACATTTTCCCTTATAGTTGAGTGGTTAGACTGTTCTCAAATCTTTTTCTGGAGCAGTTCGAGAGTGGAGTCATAGTATCTCCCCAAAAAATGGTCAAAGATTTAAAGTAGCTGCACATATCGGATATTGTCATTGTTTTTTCTACTATCACCCCAACTTGGTTCTAATCTGGATCGGGGTTTAAGTATCCAAAATCTATATTAAATCGTTTCACAACCACCATATCATTCTCTTGTTTGGACGTCTCCATCCTTTGTCTTTGAATATTTGGTGATGTGGCATGTGATGTACTTATACTAGGTTTGGCACGCATATTAACTTGCATGTTGTCCCCTTGTTTTTTAACAAAAGCAGGAAGCTTCCCACTTTCAATCAGGGTTTGTACTTCTTTTTTTAGGACAATGCAATCTTGGGTGTCATGACCGACATCATTATGGTATCTACAAAAGTGAGTGTTCCGAATTTCTCTTGGAGATTGAATTTATGTCTTCTTTCAGAAATACACAACATTCTTAGTTCTGTCATAAATGATGGCCACAATTTCACTCAATTTGGAAAACCATTCAGGTTGGACCCACTGACTCTTTCTTGGTCTAGAAGGTTGGACCTGATTTGACTAACTTTGTCTAGGTCGATGTGAACCTTGTCTGAAATCTTTAGGGTGGTAATTGACTGTGGCTTGGTACTGAGTAATGGCTTGTATGATATAAATCATTGAAACAAAACTATTCTGGCGCAGTACTCTAGACTTTTTAGTTTCCTACACTATAATTTACTTTCCGACCTGATTCAATAATCCTTCTCAGGTCATAGTTTTTTTCCGAGTTACCAAATCAGCCAACTCACCTGACGTTAAACCTTGCGTTAAAGAAACAATGTCTACTTGCTCAAAACAATCAATCCATTATTTGTGTTTGCAAAACGGCTGATGTAGTCTTTTATGGATTCATTCGATTCTTGTGTATAATGAATGATAGTATCACCGTTCCCTTTAATCTCTTAACTTCCCACAAATTGCCTCTAGAAACCCATTGATAACATATCAAAGTTTTTAGTAGATCTCATGTGGTAAACTGTTATATCATTTTAATGCAGTTCCCTTGTAAGTCTGCGAGAAGGCCCGACATAATAGCTTATCATCATCATCATCATCATCAAAATTCATCATGAAATTTTTGAATTGTTCAAGATGGTGATCGAGGTTTTTTGCTTCCATCGCATTTCTATATTTTAGAGCTATCAAACTGAAATGGTAGATGCCCAGAGAGAATCTTTGAAGACAAAGGTGACTACCTCTAGTTATGACTTCAGCTAAACATGTGATCATCATCAAGGGTGGTAAAGATACATGGTTCAGATTGGACAACAAACTGATCACTTAACAAATGATCAATGCTGTGATATGCTGATACTTTTACTTTCTCTTGATAATTCTTCCTTTTCCATTTACCCTTTCTATCACTTTTCTTTGATTCTTTTTAGATAACTTCTCTTTTTCCTTCTGACGGCCATGATCACTTATTGATGAGGAAGAATAAATATCTGAGTCAGATTTGTGGTTGAATTTCCAGTAGAATCCAATATATTCATTAATTGCTTAGTCTGATGCTTCTTTTTAGAACCTATGTGAGCCTTTGTGGATTTATTATTTTCACCTTGTTTGTTATTTTTACTAGGCTCATGTATAACAATATAACTTGTTTCAAATCTCCCTTTTAATTCTTTTTTAACTTGTCGTTGGGCCCTCAAAACATCAATTTCATCCCTCAACTGATCACGCTCGTATTGCATGGTTTTTCTTTCCTTTGTATTATGATTAACAGGTGAGACAGTAGCATGCTCATTATCACCTCTTATCCCCTCATTGCCAACAAGGGAACTTTTTACATGTCAAGATCTATGCCTCAAAGAACTTCTAAGTACGATCCGTAATTATGGTTTTGAATATATCTATTCAGGAACCTCACGCTCCCACTATGGTCACGAATATGGTGATGATAAAATCTGATTGAGGGATAGTTCTTGAATATCTTTAGTTTATATGGTCTTAAAGTTTTAATATAAGTATTGAGAGAATAAAGATGCTTGTATTTGTTATCGAGAGAAAAAGGTTTTTTCTTTTATTTAATGTTTTTGGTTAAGCTATTTATACTCTTTTTGGATCCATAAGCCATTCGGGTCGGGTCATATGTTTGGGTATATCTCACGAGCCCCCAGGATCATATACAAATATAGACGGCACCCATTTGAGTCACTAAGTATACTGTTTATTCATAAAATTTAAGTATTGAGTCTAAACTGCCCTTCTATACAAAATCCGATCCACTTTACTGCTTAGGCCGTCCAACATAATCTAACCTTATCAAGAGTGCCAGAGTATTTTGATGTTTATTACCATCAAATTCTATTATACCCAACAAAAATTGATTGATTATGTTACGCTTATCAGAAAAGACAACGAATTTGCAGTAGTATTAAGACGTCGAGAATATACAAAATGTAAGGATACTTATAGACTATTTTTATAATGCGAGATATCAAGAACGTGTATGAAGTTGGTAGACCCAAAGAAGAAAAATAATGTATGAACCAAGATATGGGAATTCCTTTCCATGTTTAATAGAAAATGGTAACTCATGATGAATGACCCTTAGAGTTCATATGCAGGGTTCACAATTATAAAACTATGAACTTTAATGAAGATCATTCATTCTTGAGACACTTTTCTAAAAAAGAGTTAGAATTTTAACTTAGTTTTACCAACATGTGAACTCATTTAACAACCATCTATTATTTTAACAAATAAAGATATAGCGTTGGTGAATGAGGTAAAAAAAAGTTGCATACTGTAACCCACATTTTATATCGTCGACACATAATATGAACGTCCAAGGAAAACAAAAAATAAATCATCAATAATAAAATTTCTACAATGTTTTTAAGGATGTTGAATAAGATGATGTTGTTGGAGACAAAACTTTAGTTTAATAACTATCAGTATGAAATTCTCTAGTTACTTCAAAGATTATTTGAAAGTAATCGAATACATCCAAAATTGGTTAGAACCATCTGGTGATAAGCTTATTGCGTGGAAACCTAACAAGTTCTTCATTTCGGTAACCCGACCACTAAGTGCATAGATAACACTCATTCCACCCTCGAATATTTCCTTGTTAAAAATAGAGCTAAATTCAAGTCATGTTAGTTTAAGGCGCATGGTTTACTTAAATTGTAACATGGAGAAATTAGACACTTTTTTAATAAGATTCAACTTATAATCCAACATTAATTCACAGATAAAGTGTACGATGAGCTCAGAGCTAACGTCTCTCATGATGCCTTATAAAAAATATTAGAATTATAATATGCACAAAGAATGAATGTTGTTGATGGTTCAGATTTCACGAAATATTCGAAATTTTAATTAAATTTATTTCGGTACCTTTAAACGCTTTTGATGATCGTTAGAAGATGCTGAATATATTTTTTTGTATTAAATTAACGATAACAGAGCTATTGAAATAAAAACTAGATAAACTAGTTAATCTTGTCATCAAAACCAAAGCCGAAACACATATAAAGTATGTGTATAATAAATGGTTTGGCGTAGTCTATCTAGAAATATATTCCCTTTTAGAGCCTTTAGATAAACTAAAATAATATGGTCCTCCAGTCATGAAATTTAAATTATCTATTGTTGCATTTGTATCATCCAACAAATGAAATAAAACATATTAAGATGGATTGAATTTGATTAGAGTTTTCCTCTATATAACGAGTTTATGGATTATGCGTCCCTTTACATGAAGATGTTTAGTGGTACAAAATGTTTTGTAGATATTACGAACATGTAAAATTATATGGTGATACTACAAATATGAAAAAAATGGATGGCAATGTCATATATGGGAAACATTATCATATCAAAGTTTAAGTGCATCGTCCGCTTTGTAAGGCAGTCGGGGACAACAAATATTAATTTTAATTTTCTACAATTATAAGATAGACCCCCTCTGATGTCATGGCCATTCGTCCAAATTACTTTATGAGATTGGACACCTAACTAATGAAGTTGAAAGTTATAATATTGAACATGAAATTTCAACTCTTAATATAATTTGCTAATTTTATATATATATATATATGTAAAGCTTTCTTGATTGATATTCTGCTTTGGCACTTTGAAGATTCAACCAGCTTGAATTCTAGCTTTTTTTCTTTTTTACCTTAAATACATGTCACACTTGATCTTAATAATACTATAAATTACTAATAACACCAAAATAAAGAGCTCAAAATGCAAACAGTATGTTAGACATGGGTTTGGATAAATTTTATTCAAGGGGTTATTTTGTAATGTAAGAAGAAATAATTGTTCCAAGATGGAGAGTAGAGATAATTGAGCTACTTCAATTATTAGTTAGAGAGAGAAGGTCTGATGTTTCCTTAAATGAACCATCGCTCATTAATGTTTTCTCATAAACTATTCATAGGCTAACCTTTAACCTAATGAGCCTAACAACTGAACAAACTCCAAGGGCCAAGCCCAGAGTTTAAAAACTCATTTGGAATACCACATACAATAAAAATTAATCTAAATATATTATTACAATAAAATATTAAGATAATAAAAGCAAATAACCAAAAATGTATATTGGTATTTAATTCAATATGTCCTTCGAATATTTTTTACCTCACCAAATAGCCCACTTAGTCCTCACTTCCCTAAAGATTATAACTGTAGTTGACTCTTCCTCTTTTCTAGAATCAGAATTGTTTGTCTCCTATAGTCTTCTATATAAACTCCCTTCTCATTTTTTCAGTATAGTAACTTTTAGAGAGAGAAAATTCACTTTATAAAGAGAAGCTATACCTCACTAGTTTCATCTAGTTAATCATCGATTATATTTTTCTTTCCTCCATCACTCTTACCATCGCGAATTCCATCTCTAGTGACATTTGAGTGTTTGTATGCTCACTGCATAAAATGTCTTAACCAAAAAGGATTGGTTAAACTTGTCTACGCTAGACCAAGATAAAAAAAAAAGATAGATTTTATGTTGGATTACCCGTCTTCAAAGATACAGTCAATATCACTTAAAAATTGACTACGGGGAACTTAGCCATATAATTAAGGAAACAACCCATCAGAACCTTCTTTTACTGCTCAATCATTTACTTCAAAGAATCGTTCATCCAAGCTATCACATTCTTAAAGAACTACTAGTCGCAGACGTCCTTCGACTTTTATAGTAGTAGGATCTGATACATAAGTGAAATTGGCTCCGATCTTGATCAGACGAGTCAAAGATCATATGAAACTTCTTCTGAAGAACATGAATCGCGTTAACAACTTCAGCATGCTATCGATCCTCCCTCAGAGAAACCGAATAAGAAGGGGGATGATGTCTCTCAATAGGTCTAACATCAATAGGTCGATCCACCTGAGTCCAATCCAATTATCTCCCAGCAACCGAGCATGGAGACGAATACAGTTTCTGAACAGATTGAGCCTTCCAGATCCAATCTGAAGAAGTTGGAGGATGATATCAATAATTTGAGTGAGGAATACCCTTTGGAGATGTTTGGTCAATTCGGAGAAATGTTAAGATTTCAAAATAGGTTAGGGATATAATTTTTTAGTCTTATATCTTTAACACCGTCCAGCCATGAATCAAACCTTGATTTCTTGATCTGCACTTGGAGTTAAGATACAAAAATAAGTAGTCAAGTTTAAAACTTGTCTTACCGCTGTTATAATATCCTTCCATATGATAAGGAAATAGATTTATAAGGGACTTAAATGTAATTAATAAGGACTTGAATGATAAGTTCTATTAATAAAGAATAAGATTAAAGCTTTATAGGGAGAATGGGGACTGAAATGTAAATAAATCTTTTATGTAACCGAATTTGTAACTAACTCACTTGGCATATTTAAAGAGGCCAAGGAGACTGATAGCACCTATGAGAAATATTATATTCACCATCTAAAAATCTCTGCTGATTCTTAGTCAATATTCTCAATCTTCTCAATCCAATTTCTATTCTCACCAAATTGGCGCTAGAAGGAGGGGGCGAAGATACCTTGATCGATAGATCAAAAATCGAGTCTCGAATTTTTTCGTTTTCTGAAGATCGGAGATGAATTCGGAGGAAGGAGATAATCCGTCTGTTCGAAAGGCTTTGGAGACATTGAGATATGATCTGCAAGAGAAAGAAGCAGATGAATCAGTTCCGATTCGTTCAAACCAGTTTGATTTTGAAGGTAAAATGAATGAGTTGATAAGAAAAGTGGCAGAACTTGATAAATTTGCTCAAAAGAAACAAGATAATAATGGTGATAGACTTAGATCTGAAATAGCAAGAGGTGATCAGGATGATCATTCGGATCCATCGAATGACATCGGCGATGTTCAAAATGTTCAACGTAAAATACATTTTGAGCGTAAGAAAGAGCATAGTGGAATGAGAAAAAAGGAAAAGTTGCAGAAGCGACGGTATGTAGATTCTAGTGAAGAAGATTTTGAAAATTCGGAATCAGATGAAACACCAAGATATAAGCATTTTCGAAGTCATTCAAAAGAAGGAGGATATGAATTTTGGCCAGCTAAAATGTATAGGGAAGGAAGGCGAAAGAAGGAAAAACTAGTGTATTCTCCTCGGAAATTTGTAGAAGGCGAACCAAGTTTGTATGCTACTGTGGGAATGAGGAACGAAGACCAGTTTGTTCAAGGAGTAGATTGGAGGGATTCACCGTTGATTAGTGCGATTAGATCTGTACCACTTCCGAGGCGGTTCGACATTTCTAAAATTGACAAGTTTGATGGAACTCAAGATCCAGATGATCATATAGAGCAATTCAAGAATTATATGACTAATTTCGAGGATGATGATAAATTGGTTTGTAGGGCATTCTCTCAGACATTCAAAGGAACTGCGTTAAAATGGTATAACAAGATTCCTAAGGAGTCCATTGTAAATTTTAGAGGCTTTTACACAGCTTTTCGAAGACAGTTTGTGGGAAGCAAAGAAATGAGAGCTAACGGAGATACGATAATACAATGTAAGCAAGCTGTGGGAGAAAAGTTGAAGGATTATACTAAAAGATTTGTCTCAACAAAAGCAGGATTAGATGATTGTGAGGAAGTGGTAGCTATGGCAGCGTTCCAACAAGGATTGTTGCCAGGAGATTTAGCTGATGAAACAACAAGGCGTAGGGCATTAACTTTTGGAGCTCTCATGGCTCAGGTTGAAGATCAGATCAAAGTCAAAGAGTCTACTCGAGTTCGAGGAGGAAATAATAGTGTTCAGAAAGGGAGTAGTCAAGTGGGAAATAATCAAGTGAACGCTTCAAATAATAACTCGTCACGGGCGAGGGGTAGTCAAAATGTTTCCAATCGAGGAGGTTCGAACTCATATCAAGGGGGTTCTAATCAGCACAATTTTAATAATCAACACCAATTCAGACCAAGATCGAATGTGTGGGTAAGACCAGAATATTATGCAGATTTGACTGAAAATGTGGCATCGATTTATGAGAAAACCAAGGGAACAGTAAATTTTAGAAAGCCGGCAGCAATTAATAGGCCAAGAGAGGAGCGCAATAACAGATTCTGTAGTTATCATAATGATGTTGGACATGATACAGCTGACTGTATTGCTTTGAAGAAGGAAATGCAGATTTTGATAGAGAATGGAAAAATGCTGGAGTATGTCAAGAAGAGCGCTAGAGCCGTAACTCAAAAGGTAAGTAATCCTAACTCTAAGCAGGAAAGTGCATTGATGATTTTAGATATTGCAGAGGATGAATTTGATGTGGCTTCGGAATATGTCGACCCAGACCCCAGTCGATTGTTGTTGATGTCAGTTGATGAGCCGATGTGTAAGGGACGTGTTCGGGATCTATGTGCGTGCTTTGAGTCATTTGCAATATTTGGGGGAGACTCAATGACTAATGATACCAATAATTCGAGGAAAAGACATATAGTAAATTTAACGCATCAAATTGAAGGAGGAGCATCAGCACATCTATACAATAAGAAGAATGTCCCATTTATAATTTTCGATGGAGATGATTTGAAAGGAATTACAGGACCACATGAAGATGCAGTAGTCATTGGAGCAGAAGTGTGTGGGGTAGAAATTCGACGAGTATTGATTGATACTGGAAGTTCTGCTAATGTGTTGTTCAAATCAACATATGATAGATTAAACGCTCCGCCTCGGATAGAAAGGTCAGAAAGAACTATAATTGGGTTTACTGGTGCAACAGCGAACGTAGTAGGGGAATTTGAAGGTGAAATTTCTCTGGGAGAAGGGCCTTTTAAAAAGAAAGTACAAGTACTTTTTATGGTGGTAGATTGTCCGTCGAGTTACAATGCTATCTTTGGAAGGTCATGGCTGGAAAAAATGTATGTTATAGTTTCTACAGTTCATCAATGTCTGAAATATGTAGTCGGGGATCGAATTGGTGTAGTTCGAAGTGATCAAAAAGTAGCTAGAGAGTGTTATGCTGTTGCATTTAGACTACGTGATAAAAGTACCGATGATCCAATGGAGAAATAGCAATTTGGGGGGTTGCCTTCTAGTAGTAAAGATGAAGGAATTGATGATCCAAGGTCAACCCCGAGTTCTGTGATAATAAGTGAAGAAATAGAAGAATACGTCTTCGATAATAATAGAGTACTTGGAATTGGGACTTTATTATCTCTATCAGTGCGAGAAAGGTTATTGAATTTTTTGTCTAAAAAATTGGATGTGTTTGCTTGGAAATCTGAGGATGTAGTGGGGGTCCCAATTGATATTATATGTCATAGTTTGGCTGTGGATTCGAAGATCAAGCCAATAATACAAAAAAGGAGAGCTTTTTCTATGGAAAAATCTGAGGCCATAATTGCTGAAGTAGATAGATTGTATAAAATGGGGCATATTAGGGAGTCCAAATATCCGAAGTGGATAGCTAATCCTGTAGTAGTGAAAAAGAAGAATGGAAAATGGAGAATGTGTGTAGACTTCACAGATTTAAACAGAGCTTGCCCAAAGGATCCTTTTCCAGTACCTCGAATTGATCAATTAGTGGATTCTACTTCTGGAAACAAAATTCTAACATTTATGAATGCATTTTCAGGATATAATCAAATTTGAATGAATCCAGAGGATGAAGAAAGCACAACCTTTATCACTGATCGAGGTTTACATTGTTATAGAGTGATGCCATTTGGATTGAAAAATGCTGGGTCTACATATCAAAGGTTGATGAATAAGGCATTTACTTCACAAATAGGGAGGAATATCGAGGTATACATCGATGATATGCTGGTCAAGAATAAAAGTGATGATGATCGTATTGATGATTTAGAAGAGACGTTTCTGAATCTTAGAGCAATACAGTTGAAGTTGAACCCAAAAAAATGCACGTTTGGAGTCCGATCTGGTAAGTTTCTGGGATATGTGATAAGTGAAAGAGGAATTGAAGTGGATCCAGAACAGTTGAAGGCTTTGATATCTATGTCTTCGCCTCAGAATATCAAAGAAGTGCAAATATTAACAGGCAGGTTAGCAGCTCTGAACAGATTCATTTCTCGTTTTTCAGATAAATGTTTGCCTTTCTTCCAGGTGTTGCGTCGACCGAATAATTTTGAGTGGACTTCGGATTGTGAAGAAGCTTTTATTAAGATAAAAAATCTTTTGTCCTCTCCTGAAATATTATCAAAGCCTCGAGAAGGTGGGCAACTGTTTTTGTATGTAGCAGTATCGGATTATGCAGTGAGTGCAGTTCTGATAAGTGAAGATACGGGAGTTTCGAAGCCCGTTTATTATGTCAATAAAAGTTTGGTTGATGCTGAAAAATGTTACTTAAAGCTCGAAAAATTGGCTTTGTGTATAATAGTGGCGGCGAGAAAAATGCGTCCTTACTTCCAAGCACATACAATTGTGGTTCGAACTTCTTATCCATTGAAAAATGTATTGCAAAAGCCAGATATCTCAGGAAGAATGACTAAGTGGTCTGTAGAATTGGGAGATTTCGATGTGTTATTCTCCCCACGAACGGCTGTCAAAGCTCAGGCCTTAGCAGATTTCTTTCTTGAGTTTCATTCGAGCAGGTTCGAAGAGAAAGAAGATGAAAAAATACACACGAATCCGGTGTGGACGGTACGAACTGATGAAGGATCTAGTAATAAAGGGTCGAGTGCGGGGGTAGAATTGGTGGCATCGACAGGGGAGTATATGTTTCAAGCTATAAGATTTGGATTTCATGCTTCGAATAATGAAGCTGAATATGAAGCAGTGTTAGCAGGATTGCGGTTAGCAAAAATTTGTGGAGCAATATTCGTGCACTTAGAAATAGATTCGTAGTTAGTAGTTAACCATGTTAAAGGAATATCAGAAGCTAAAAAAGATCGTTTAGTTTTGTATTTGCAAGAACTTCGAAGTATGATGGCACAATTTGAAAATGTTGAGGTGGAGCATATTCGAAGAGGAAATAACACAATGGCTGATTCTTTAGCAACAATGGCTTACTCTGAAGAATATACATGGATTGTAACGCAACCACTGCCTTCGATTATATTAAGCTCTAAGCAATGTGAATTTGTCGAGGAGGTAGTAATTGATTCGGTGCACATTCGGGGTGATTGGAGAACTGAATTATTAAATTTTCTTACAAAGGGAATACTACCTCTTGATAAGCATTTGCTCAAGAAAATAAGGAATAAAGCTCTTGGTTATGTGGTGTTGGATGGGGTATTGTATAAGAGGTCTGTGTCGAGGCCTTTACTACGATGTTTGAGTAAGAAAGAATCTCAAAACATTTTATCTGAATTACATGATGGAGATGGATCAGCTCATTGTGGTTTCAAAGCTTTAACACGCAGAGTATTGTTGGCAGGATATTATTGGCCTACCATATTGCAGGATGCCAAGTTATTAGTTCGAAGTTGTGATACTTGTCAAAGGTATGCACATTTGATACATAAACCAGCGGCACCTCTAATGATAATTTCTGAGCCGGTTCCTTTTGATAGATGGGGGATTGATTTAGTAGGACTATTGTCTATGGCTTTAGGTGGAAGACGGATGATTATTGTCGCAGTTGATTATTTTTTGAAGTGGGCAGAAGCAGAGCCTTTAGCTGGAACAAAAGCTAAGGATGTGATCAAGTTTATTCTAAGTAACATCTGCTACCGTTTTGGAGTTCCTTGAAAGATAACAACAGACAACGGTCCCCAATTTAATAACAAGGAAATGGACTCTTTTTGCTCCTCGAAAGGAATACAACAATGCTTTTCTACTCCTTTCCACCCACAAGCAAATGGGCAAGTGGAAGTTACAAATAGATCTATTTTGGAGGGTTTGAAGAAAAATTTGGCGGGAGCAGCGGGGAAATGGCCAAATTATCTTCAAGAGGTGTTGTGGGCATATCGTACAACTCCTAGAGAGGCCACAAAAGAGACTCTTTTTTCTTTGGTGTATGGAATGGATACTGTATGCCCTGCTGAATCTACATTACCTTCCTATAGGCTATTGCATTATTCTGAAGTAGATAATGATGAAGCCAGAAGGATTGAGCTTGATTTGTTAGAGGAAAAGAGGGTTAAAGCACATTTGAATGTGGTTCATTATCAAACCTTAATGAGAAGCAGGTACGATACTAAGGTTAAAAAGAGGGAGTTCAAAGTTGGTGATAAAGTGTTGCGAAAAGTATTTCTTCATACCAAGGATAAACACCTCGGAAAATTGGCTCCGAATTGGGAGGGTCCTTATGAAGTCAAAATGAAGGTCAAGCCAGGGACATATAGATTGTCTGATTGTGAGGGGAGGATGCTTAAACACCCTTGGAATATAGAACATTTGAAATTATATTGTGAATAAAATCGAACTTAGAATTTTTGTAAAAGACAGACATACTCTTTCCTTATCTGTTGGCCCAGAAAGGTTTTAATGAGGTGTCTGGTAAAAACTGAAGTTCATAATAAAATTTATTTTGGCCATGGGTTGTTTAATATGATGAATGATTTGTTATTTTGGTAACTTGGCAGAGACTGATCATCTTTGAAAGTTGACCAAGAGTAATTTTCCAAAGCAATAGCTTTGAAGAAACAACCTATTTCGAGGTGCCACGTTTTATGAGTGCATCAAATTTTTGAGGTGCCACGTTTTATGAGTGCACAAATTTTCGAGGTGCCACGTTTTATGAGTGCATCAAATTTTCGAGGTGCCACGTTTTATGAGCGCATCAAATTTTCGAGGTGCCACGTTTTATGAGTGCACCAGAAATTTGAAATATTAAGATAGTTGCTTGTTCATCGGATAAAGTTTGAAGCTTACAAAAAGGAGAAAACTACTTTAAAAAAAAAACAACAACAATAAACACATGACATATATAATCTACTGTTTAGTCGTCTTCCGATGACTCTTCAGAAACGTCATCTTCTTCTGAAGAACTTGATGGAACCTCGAATGCTTCTTTTGGGCGATCTTCCTCGGGAATTTGTTTCCAAAATTCTGTTAAATTTAACCTTGGATAGGCGGCATGAATTTCTCGAAGAAGATCGATAGATGTTTGGGTTTGAGCCTTCTTGATACCATCAAGCATCAAAGAACCAACAGCAGCTTCGGCTTTCGTGATGGCGTCTTTCTTTTCTTGCTCGAATCTTGTTTGAAGCGTAGTCAATTGAGTTTGACAATTTTCCAGGCTTTCTTGAGTTTTCTTAACAAGTTCTTTAGCCTCGGTAGATTTTTTCTTTTCACCAGAAATGGCACTAGCATGCTGAGAATTTATATTTTCAAGAGCCAGACGATGAGAAGTCTCCATAGCTTCGATTTTTTATTTATGCTCGATAAGAAGTTTTCTTTTTTCAGCTTCGAAATTTTGAAGTGCTTTATTTTTCGAAGCTTTTTCAGATTCTGTTTCCTTTTTGTTCTTGATTAATTCTTGTGCAATGAGCTCCAATTGTGTATGTGAATTGCTTACTTCTTCACACAATTTTTTGGCTGCAGCACCTAAGTTAATAAAGGGTCGAAGGATTGAAGTTACCTCATCGGATCTTTCAGGATTGGGCAAGTTTGTTGGGCGATGGACAGGAATAATTGCGTTAGATGTTGAAGTTAAGGCAGCCTCGGTAGAAGATGATAGAATGGTGTTGGTAGGCTGAGAATCTTCACAGGTGACTACAAAATCCCCACTCGAGTTGAAATCATCGAGGTTAAGATATTCGTTTTCCTGGCTATCTCCTAGTGCCAATCCATCTTGAGGATTTTCTTCAATAAAGGTTTTCTCATGGACCTCGGAAGCCAATACCTCTTCGATCATTTCAGCTTCGTTCTTTTTCGGGGTAGTGGACTTGTCCTTTTTCTTCTTTGAAGCATTATCTTCTTTCTTTTTCCTTTTAAGGATGGGTTCACTTTCTTCGGATATTGGGGGAAGTTGAGATGCAGGCGTTTTTTGTTTCCTTGTAGGCTTCGAATTTTTAGAAGGGCTATGATTGCTTGTGTTGGATTTTTTGAGGGCCAGTTTTCCCTTCTTTTTTGGTGGCAGGTGACTGTCAGATCGGTTCCTGGTGGGAAGATCAGTTTTCCCATCTCGTTCGAGTATTCTTTTGACCGCTTCAATGGGATCTGGGGGGAGCATCGGGTTTTCAAGGAAGTCAGCTCCCAAGGTTATGCGCCAGAGATGGCTGTTGACGAAGTTGATTGGTTGAAAGGCGGAGTGAAAGCCATTTCCCCAGGCTTTCTCAGCCCATTCGGTCATTCTCATGAAGATGGTCTTTGCAGTCTTCCGACGACTTTTGAATCGCCTCAGAATTTCTGGGAAAAGAGTAAATAATTAGATAAGTAGGCCTGGTTAGTTTGACTAGGCTTAATAAATTGGGAAGAAAGTATTAACAATAATAATCATGATTTACTTACTGTTATCTCTCCAGATGAGAGTAAGTTTGGAGGGGTTGTCATCGGAAATTTCTTTACCATTTTCCCAGGCTCCTGATAAAAAAACAAACCTTTGCTTCCAAAACTTGTCAGCCTCGAGGAGGTTATCGATAAGCTTCAGATCATCCTCCAAAGTTAGGTAGTAGAATGGTAAAACTGGCCCCTTTGAGATTTTGGTCAGTGAAATGAAGTCCTCTATTTCGAGGGGGATGTTTCCTAGCCTCGACACCATAATGACGGAGAATAAAGTGAACGATTGGTTTGGAGTGACTTGTGTTGGGCACAACCCAAGAATTTCGAAGTACTCTACAATCATTGGATCGAGGGGAAATCGAAGTCCCCAGTTGAAAAGTTCAGGGTAAACTACTAATTCGTTTTTTTGACAATTCAAAGGTGTTTCTCCTTCTACTGGTAGACGAAGAACGATGTTGTCTGTTAATCCCCATTCTTTCTTAAGAATTTCTTTTTCTGATTCGGGGTAATAAGTATAGATTTTAGGGCTAGAATGTACCGAGGACAAAGTGGTTTTAGGTTTTCCTGAACCAAGGCGGCAACATCTTCGGGGAGGGTAATAGGAGCTTTCTTTCCTCGAGTATTCCTTGAAGGGATTACTTCTTCTTCCACCTCGGATTCGGCCTCAGCATTGGATTCAGTGGCTTCAGAATCATTTTCTTCATCAGTAACTTGAGTTTGAGTCTCAGTTTGGGATTGTTTTTCAGTTTGAGTCTCAGTTTGGGATTGTTTTTCGTTTTCCATAAGAACTGGTTGACTATTTTCTAGAGTAACGTCAACCATTTCTTGTGGGGGGAGGAGAGGAGGTTTCTGCATCGTCACCAATTGCTAGGAAGGTTGGTTTTTTGTGAAATTTAACTTTAACTGCTTCAGATTGTAGGATAGGTGATTTGGGCTGTAGTTTTTGAGCAATTAGAGATTTGTCAGAATTGACAGGCTTAGGTTTTCGATGTGGTCTTAGTGATGGAAAAGTGGATTGATATCGAGGAGATTGATTTCGAGGAGGAGAAGATTGCTGGCTAGATTCTGGGTTTGATGCTAGGGGCGAAGATGAATTAACAAGGTTGGAATTGAAGTTACCGTATTTGAAGGTGGTAGAGGAGAAGCGAGGACCGTTGTAGATTAACCCAGCAGCTTTGTATTCCTATGCTCTTTCTCCAATACAGAGATAGTCATAAGCGCCAAACACTTGATTGCTAGGACCAGGGAAGAGAGATTTCTTTGGTTTTCTTGGTTTTTTGGGTTTAGATCTTTTGTATTTGGGATATCTTCTCATACAATAGACGTTAATCTGGGGAATTGTTTTTTATGATTGAAGAAATCAACGTTTCTGGGGAAGGTAGCTAATGAGGTTGAAGGTTGAAGAAGAACCAGATGAAGATAGCTTAGGAACGATGATTTTTCTAAAAAGTTCTCAGTAAGATGGAGCTAAGTATTTATACTTGGGAAAAGATGACGTTGAGAATTAGAAGAGGTAGAAAGGGTGAAGAGTTTTGATTGGGTAGAATACTAAACGTTAAGCTAGGAAAGAGAGTTTGCTACGTCATAGGTCTACTGGCAGACCTACTAGAGGAGGTCTAATCATTCTTCTAAGTGGGAATGCAGCAATTAGTTATATTAGACGACAACAAGTTCGAGGTGATGAAGTGTGGTGTAATGGGTATAATCCGAAGCAAAAGGGTTATTTATTGACATCAGTTGTAACATTCGAAGTGAAGTTGTGAGCCTCAAATTGTTTACAAGGAAAGAATTATCTGCTTAAGCCAACTTTCGAAGACAGTTAATTCTTATAAAATAACTTTTATAAGAACTAAGGGGGCTACTGATAAGGAAATAGATTTATAAGGGACTTAAATGTAATTAATAAGGACTTGAATGATAAGTTCTATTAATAAAGAATAAGATTAGAGCTTTATAGGGAGAATGGGGACTGAAATGTAAATAAATTTTTTATGTAACCGAATTTGTAACTAACTCACTTGGCCTATTTAAAGAGGCCAAGGAGACTGATAGCACCTATGAAATAATTAGAGGAGAAAGATTATATTCACCATCTAAAAATCTCTGCTGATTCTTAGTCAATATTCTCAATCTTCTCAATCCAATTTCTATTCTCACCACCATATATAAGTTGCTAAAACCACATTGAAGAGAAAACATTAATTTTGATTATTCCGTCTCAAATAACCAATGTATATATTTTTCAAAAATAGGATAGCTCGTGATTCGTAATTAAGCTGAAGCATTAATCCGAGATAAATTATGATTTGATTTTTTTAAGAGTACTTTGCAAACCAATACAATGAAAAGTTTTGCATTTTATAAATGAGTTTTAAAGAATTTTATGTTATAATTTTATTATTATATTTTAGTTTTTAATAAAAAAAATATATAACTAGATTTTATAAAATCAAAAGAGAAAATTTTAATATATTTCAATAATATTAAAAAAAAATGAACAAAAAAATTATTATTTTTCAATCTATCTCTTCGTTTAATAAAAAAATTAATTTATTATTTTTTCAAAAAAGTCCACTAACACTGAATTTTTTTTAAAAAAGTTACTACCTATTTTCCAGCCTATTTCTTCCCGAATATGAAACTGACAAGGAGTTAGATTTAAAAAAAAATCATGCTCCAAGAAACTCTGTTCTTCAAGAACAGAGTAAGTAAATTTTGATTTCTTTTCATCATCTGGTAGAGATTCTTCTCAATCTTTGGGAAGATGGTTACTCATATTAATGGTTTGAGTGAAGATTTTCCTGTTCTTAGGAAATCGAACGATGGTAACGTTGATGATGTTGTAGTCAAAAATGGGGCAGTTGTTGATGATCTGAAGGATTATGATTGTAATGTTATTCGAAATCCAATTTATGAGGTAGAAAGAAATGAAAAAGTTCCTGATAATCTGATCAATAAGAAAGAATCATATGCGGATTTATTAAAGTCAAGAAGAAAAGAATTTGTACATTCAACAGTCTCTGTTTCTAGAAAGGAAGATTTCCCTGTTATCAGCTTCAATGCTGAGGATAAAGAATCTCTGTTACAGATTTCTACACATACTTTGGTGGCAAAATTCGGGTCAGGAAAGCCATCTATGGAAAGTATGAGGAAATTCTTATTGAAATTCAACTTCAAAGGCAGTTTTAGTCTCTCGGTTTGGGATTTCAGGCATGTCTTCGTGGAATTTACTGAGTTAGATGATTTGAAAAGATTGTGGTCCAAGAATGTATGGGTTTTAGGAGATAAGACAATGAGATTGTTGAAGTGGTCTCCTGATTTTGATCCAAAACATGAATCTCCTTTCACACCGGTATGGGTTACTTTGCCAAACCTTCCTGAGTTCATGTTTAACAGAGCTACGATTTCTGAAATAGCGAAAATTCTTGGCACGCCATTGAAGGTCTGGGTTCCTTCGATTAATAGAGCTCGTCAAAATTGCTGTAGATGTTGGATTGAAATAGATATTTCGAAGCCGTTGGTGCATAAAGTTCAGGTGAGGTTTGGAGAATTTGACAGTTACTGGATACATCTTGTTTATGAGAAGATCCCTCTTTATTGTAAGCAATGTGATCACATTGGTCATTCTATTGAAAATAGTAAGAAAACAATGTTGCCACAAGGACAAGATATGGTCAATAAAGTGCAGGTGATGGATGATATAGAGGTTCAAGATCAGGGATCTTGTTCTTTAAATCAAGTTCAAAAACATAATGCTGATACTGATATGGAGAGGTTTCAAGTTAAAAGTGTTTCTGGTGGTGATAAAATTCAAAGTTTTGCTGATAGAAAAGTTTCTGATGATCTTCAAAAGAGTGGGAAGGTTGGAAGATCTTTAAAATCTGTTGTAGTGAATGGAATTCTTACAGATGCTGATCTTGACTTTCAAAATGATGAGGAGTCTGACTCTAAGTATAAGGAAGATAATTCTGTTCAGAACGTTTTGGTTGAAGAGGATTTTCTTGGTTTGATAAATGATGTGGATAATGAGTCTGATAAAAATTTGATTTTGAATATAGAGGGTGATGATAGTGTGATTAAAGAAGAAGAGATGATTGATGCTTTAAAGATTTTGGAAAGAAGAAATATGTTCGATGTTTTGAGTGATAATACTCAAAATTCTCCAAAGCATATTGGTAGTCTGCCTAATTCGCCTGTAAAAGATAGATTGGATAAAGGAAGATTGAAAAAGAAGGATGTTCAAAAGACTAAAAGGATACCTAAACTATGGGAAGCAAAAGGGCCAGTTTCTTCAAAAATTATGAAGCTCAAGAGAGCCCAAAGGCCACCGTCTGATTAATGACCATTAGCTTGTTGAATTGGAATGCAAGGGGACTGGCTGATAAAGAAACTATTAAGAGATTAAAGTCTTTGAAGATCTCTTTTAAAGTCAGTTTTGTTGCAATCCAGGAGCCTTTGGTTAAGGTGGATAATTTGAGTATAATTGCTAAGAAGTTAAAGTTAAATGGTTTTACTTCCAATATTAATAATAAGATTTGGGTTCTTTGGCATCAGGATTATAATGTTCAAGTAGTTCTTGATACTGATCAGCTTTTGCACCTTAAAGTGGTCCATTCTGTTATTAAAAAGGAGTTTCATGTTTCGATTGTGTATGCAAAGTGTGTTCGTGATCAGAGGTTAATGTTGTGGGATTCTATTAGAAGATTGGATGTGTCTCTTGAGAATTGGATTGTGTTTGGTGATTTCAACGTTGTTTCTAATGCTCATGAGCAGACTGGTTGTTCCATGATTAATCAACGTGCTATGGATGATTTTAACAATCTTATAATGGACTGTGGTCTCATTGATGCTGGCTATAGTGGATCTCAATATACATGGTCTAACGGTCGAAAGTGGAAACGATTGGATCGTGTTATGTATAGTTCATCATGGTTAGAGTATTTTGACGTCACTACTGTTTCTCATTTGGCTCGTAATTGTTCTGATCATTGCCCTATGGTGGTGAAGCTATCATCGAGTATTGCTAGAGTAAAGTCTTCTTTTAAGTTTCTCAATATGTGGGGAATGCACTCTGATTTTTTGAGAATGGTTACTGAGAGTTGGTCTACTGATTTGGATGGTGTAAGGAATCCTGTAATGTATTTCTGGTTAAAGCAACAAAGATTGAAAGTTGCTTTGAGGGAATGGAATAAAAGTACGTTTGGTAATGTTTTTGACGCAATTAAGAAATCTGAGGAGGACATTAATATAATTGAAGGGAAGCTTCAAGATCAGTATAGTGATGATATTAAGGCTGATTTAATTGAAGCTAAAAAGAATCATTCTGTTCTCTTAGACAGGGAAGAGATGTACTGGAGACAAAAAGCTCATGTTTCATGGCTTAAAGAGGCTGATAGGAGTACGGCTGCTTTTCATAATTTTGTTAAGAAAAGAAATAAGAAAAACAGAGTGGATAGAATTAAGGTGAATGACACTTGGTTAACTGCTAAAGAGGATATAGGTAGATCTGCTGTGGATTATTTCAAGTCATTGCTTGCTTCTGATATAGAAGTTGAGAGTGATTTTGAACTGATGAATGTTATTCCTACTTTAATTACTGAGGAGGATAATGAAAGATTGGCTTGTATTCCTGATGTTGAGGAGATTCATTGTGTTGTAAAGTCCTTGAGATCATCCTCTGCTGCTGGGCCTGATGGCTTTAATGCTGAGTTTTACAAGCTTTGTTGGGATATTATTGGTGATGATTTATGCAAGGCTGTGCGTGCTTTCTTCAGTGGATGTGTTCTTCCTAAAGGGGTGAAAGCTACAACAATATGTTTGATCCCTAAAGTTGAGAATCCTTGTAGATGGATAGATTTTCGACCTATTAGTTTGACTACAGTTTTCTCTAGAATTGTTAGTAAACTTCTTAACAACAGAATTGCTAAAGTGTTGCCTAAACTGATTTCTGAGGAGCAGGGTGGTTTTGTGAAAGGGAAGTGTATTCATGATTCAATTCTGTTGGCCCAAGAGCTTTGCTTTGATATCAACATTAATAGAAAGAAAGGGAACGTGATTATAAAGACGGATATGACTAAGGCTTTTGACAAATTGAAACATGGTTTCCTTTTTAGGATTATTAATCAGTTTGGGTTTAATGATAAGGTTACAGCTCTTATTAGAAGTTGTGTTACTCAAGTTTGGTCTTCAGTTTTGATTAATGGCGAGTTGACTGGTTTCTTTCTAAATACTAAGGGTTTAAGACAAGGGGATCCACTCTCCCCTAGTCTTTTTATTATGGCAGAAGAATATTTGATTAGAATGGTGAAGAAGTTATCTGATGATAATGTTGGTTTTCGTTTTAAGAATAGAAGTTTACAGAATGTGGCTTGTCTGGCCTTTGCTGATGATTTCATGCTTTTTGCGAGTGGAGACAGGGATTCAATGAAGGCTACCAAGGATACAATGGACCATTATCAGACTGTTTCTGGCCAGGAGATCAATCAAGCTAAGTCAAAAATCATCGTTTCAAATAAAATGCCTTTACATCATGTTTCTGTTATTGAAAGTATTTGGAATATCAAGCATACAAACTTGCCGTTTAGATATTTGGGGGCTACTATTACAATTAATACTAGAATTGCTTACTATGAAGACTTAATACATAAAGTCAGGTGCAGGATTATGGATTGGGATAGACTCCATCTCTCCTTTGCTGGTAGAATGTTGTTGATTCAGACAATCTTGGTAGCTTTTCCCAATTATACTTTACAACACTCTCAGCTTCCAGTTGGTATTGTTAGCAGACTGGAAATCTTGTTTAGTAAGTACCTGTGGGGAACAAAAGAAGATAAAAAAGCTGTTAGTTGGGCTAAGTGGGAAAAGCTTTGTAAGCCTTTAAATGAAGGTGGTTTAAATTTTAAAAGTCTTAATGATGTGAAGAAGGTGTATTCATTAAAGTTGTGGTTTAGTTTCAGAAGTCAGCAATCTTTCTGGGCTAGATATATGATGTCAATCTATTGCAGGGATAGAATTCATCCATCTCTTGCTATTTCTCCTAGTAGAAAGTCGAAAATCTGGACTAGAATGATTGAGATTAGAGAAAGTGCTGAGGAATTTCTATTTTGGCTGCCTGGTTCTGGAGATATGAACTTTTGGTATGATAAATGGTGTTCATCTAAACCATTCATCATTATTGACAGTGACAATGATAGGAGATTTCTTTTGGATAGTGGTAATGTTTATGTCAGGGATTTCTGGGTTTCTGGATCCTGGGATTGGCAAAGGCTGGATACTACTGTCACAAGCACTGAGATTTCTAAGATCAGAGAGATTAGCTTAACTAATAAGAAGGATATTCTTTGTTGGTCTCTTTCTAAAGATGGCTTGTTTAAATTTAAAGAGACCTGGAATCATATAAGATGCAAAGGAACTAAATCAAGAATATATGACATGACATGGAATGCTGTTACTCCTAGAAAGTGTTCATTTTTTCTTTGGAGGGCTCTTCACAACTGGCTTTCTACTGATTCAGTGATGCAAGCCAAGGGTTTTCAGATAGCTTCTAAGTGTGTAAACTGTGATAATGTAGAAACCACTCAGCATGCCTTAGTTCAGTGTGGTCAGGTATGGTCAGTCTGGCTTCATTTCAGTACTCTATTCAAGGTTGATATTCAACCGTATATGACTCTGCCTCATGTTGTAATGCAATGGTATTGGTCTGCAAAGGGTAAATGTAACATATATTCTATCCTTCCTGCTATTCTGGTTTGGTCTATGTGGACTGCTAGGAACAAGAAAAAGATCAGCAATATATCAACTAATACTGCTACAATTATTCAGCATGTTATCTACATCATCACAAGTTTAGATCAGGCTGGGATCTTAACTAAAAAGCACTGGGCTGGTTTTGTGAATGAAGGTACTAATCTTGGGTGTGTAAATCAGATAAGTGCTATGAATAAACCTATGTTTTTGAAATGGAAATGTCCTAAACGCGGAAGATACAAGATTAATATCGATGGGGCTTGTACCTTTGAGAATGAAGCTGCTGGTGGAGCGTTGATTAGAAACAGCAATGGTGGTTTGATTCTGGGTATTGGTAGGCTATATGGTAAAGCCACTCCTCTTATTGCTGAATGTCGGGCATTGTTTGACGGGTTGAAGCTCTGTAGACTTTTAAACATGAAGAACGTCGATGTGGAGGTAGATTCAACAGTGGTGGTCAATCTTCTTCTTCATGGTTGTTCAATCTGGTACCTTGAGCCTCTTATAAGTTGTTGTAGAAGGCTAATTGATTCTCGAATGGTGGTAAGACATGTTTATAGAGAAGAGAATAATGGGGCAGATTGGTTGGCTAAGGAAGCTCTAAAGGTTCAAAGAAATATAGAGTTTAATGAAGAGGATGCTCCATCTAGGTTGAAGGCGATTTTGTTATTGGAAAGCTTGGAGATTGGTTACTTAAGAATTTGATCTAGGGTTGATGAATTGGGGCTTTCTCAGAGGAGGGAAGGTTGAAGATGAAGGTTTTTTTTTTTTATTATTTTTTCAATTTGTTGTAATTTTGCAAACTAGGGCCTGTATGTTTTGAAGTTTAATAAAAAAGACCTTGATTAAAAAAAAATGACAAGGAGTTAGATTTTTTTTAGTTATTCCAAAAATTGAACTCACTCCATCTGACTTATAAAAATTTCAACACAAAAATAAGATATAGTAAAATATTATTTAGTAAATATATGAAAAGGTGTTATAAGAAAAGAAGTCTAAACCCTAAATCTTTAAATACATTATATTTTAAGTTTGGAGAAAATAAAATCTTGCATATTAGTTTTCATGTCCATTTTTTTGGCAGAAATTGTATTAGCTAAAAACTACCATGGTAAATATCGGTGCAGATTCTCACTTACTCAGAATCCTGTGTCTTCCACTATTCTCGTTTCTTACAAAATCATAAATTATATATTTATAGACTATAACTAGTTTGTCTGTGCGATAACTCTGTACGTCGCGTGAATAAGAAGAATTCATTTGATTATTAAGTTTGGTTGATTTTGCAGATAACACCTTCAACCTCATTTTGCAGATGGAAAGTCTTGGGGTTGGCTATATTGACCCGGGTTGAGCATCGTCTCAGGCTTTGGATTGTGATTTTAAGGTCTTCTCGATTCTTTTCTAGGGTTTGAACTGGATTCGGTTGGATTTTGTTGAAGCAGTGATGTTTTTCCTGATCTGGAATGGTGCGATTTAGAAGTGGGTTTTGGTGGGTCTCGAGATGTGCCTTCTTCAAACTCATTTCCCTCCTGAAGGTTCTTGATCTAGTTGATTTCAAGGGTTTGAACTGGGTTTGGTTGGATTTCATTGAAGCAGTGATGTTTTCGCCAGATCTGGAATGGTGCAATTTAGGTGAGGGTTTGGTGGGTCGCGATTTGTGATGTTGATGGCTACTTCGAACTCATCTCCCTCCTGAAGGTTCTAGATCTAGTTGTTTTGAAGGATGGTGCTTTGTGGCAATGGCTTTGGTTCTGTATTGAAGTCAATGATGAAGGATTTTGGGTTGTCGCTAAGAGTTTTGGCGGAAGTCGGCTTCTCTGATTTAGGGTACTAATTGGGAAAGTGACTTATGTTGTGCCTGTAGGGCTTCAATAGTTTTACTCTCTTAGGTTAGGGTTTGTTTTAAGTTTCAATTCAGTCCTTTAAATTTGTAAAAGTCTTTGATTTCTTAATAGATCGTTATTTGCTTAAAAAAAAGTTTGGTTGATTTTGCAGATAACTATAGACTTGGTTGAAAAGTTTACCGGTAGCGACCCAACGGGTTCTCTTTAAGTACTTAATAGTTTCTATACTTTTATGGGCTTTGTTTTATTACTTTAACTTAAAAATTCATTTCAATCTTATTCAGAGCTGGGTCTCATTTCCAGTTATTTAAATACAAATCATGCCAACCCAAAGTAGGGTTTTCTAAAATCAGTGGACACCCAACCCATTTTACTTCATAATATAGTACAACAAATACAAGAGATGAACCTAAAAAACTCATTTTACTTCATAATGCAGTACAACAAATACAAGAGATGAACCTAAAAAGAGTTACGAGTATCCAAACAGCAAAACTAAATTGTTGGCTTTCCGATGACATCAAAGTAGCTGGACCACCCTGTTTGTAGCTGTAGCGTATAGCAAAGAGCTCCGGTTCCACTACCAAACCCTAAATTATAAGGGTTTAGAAGAAACTGGCCCATATACATAGGGCTATTACTTGACATTATCTGTCCCACAAAAAATAAATTAATCAAGACAATTTATATTGATTTGGATACAACAGATATATATATATATATATGTTATGATTAGAGCTATGGTTCTGTACCTTCCGTTGAAGCTCCAACTGCTTTGTGTATTTTATTGCATCATCCAGGATGGAAGCTTGGTCTACCTAGTGATATCAACAATGTTTTCTAATAATCGTTCCTTTCAATTTTTTCATTCATATTACAAAACTATATAGTATCTCTACTTATAAATTAAAAAAGATACCTTATTGCAATTGGGAACTAAGTTTCCCAGCGTTGTTATCTTATTCCTGATATTATCTCTGCGTTTCTATACGTATATAATCATGTAAGCAGACCATATAATCAAGATACATGATAGGGCTAAACAAACGTAATTCTTACCTTCTCATAAATATTACTTAGTGTAGATGATCGTCTCCTTTTGCAGTCTCCACGTACCTTTTTATCCTCCTAATATGGCAATACAACACAATAATTAATTTTGATGTTCTAGGGTTTTGATCGGTGGATACTGTTTGAGCACATGCTTTAGGGTTTTGAGATAGGATTTCTTTTCTTGTTGTTACTGATTATTTAAGTATTGGTTCTTCAAACTAATCATAGAAGTGGCTCTTTTTTTCAAAATTGCATTTACAACTTTATGATTTTTTCGGGTTCATTTATGTCTTTAACATTATTAATCATGTTTAAGTAATTTTTATAATATACAAATAATATTATTAATTTTTTACTGAATCGATTAAACTTTAATTTGAAAACCCAAGTACTAAACTTTATTATTATTATTATTTAATATTGAGTTAAAAAGATCCAGACGTGTACAGATAACAATCAAACAAAACAAATAAAAATAAAAAGATTAAACATAAATGAAACATTAAAAATAAGATGATGTACTTTTAAAAACAATTTAAAGTATAATACAGATCTAAATTAGTATTAGATACCTAGTAGATCTCTACTAAAAATATAAACTATGTGCCTAAACGTGTTTAGAAATTAATTTATACATACATTAATTTTAAACTATATTTCTCTTTAAGATGATAAAGATCTGTATTTGGATAAAGATCTGTATTTGGATAGGCTAGTGAAGGTCTCAGTTCTGAGATGGTAACTAAATTGGTTCTTTCTCAAAATTTAAGAGAATATGTGTACTTCAACTCATCTACAGTGATTTAATCAGATACTGATTTCAGCGATAAACAAGAAGAATACTGGAAAATACTCATGCCGATAGGTATAGAAATAAATAGCTTACCTGACTCTTTTTACACGGCGGCGCGATTTCACTTTCTGAGCTCGGCAGCTTTTCAATATCGGATAAATCGGCGTATATGCTCTCAAATGTCTCCATTCCTAAATCACTTGTATATAGATAAAGCGGTATGGGCTTCGGAGAAGGAGATCTGAAATCAAACCCCTGATTATTTATGTGGTTGATGCTACCTACTTATGAATCGAAGAAGCTTTATTTATATGGTTTCGACATAGGAGCATGTCTTAACCACAGAACCCTACCCAAGACCAAGACCAAGACCACTATTATATTGATGAAAAAACTAAAGCGGCAATTTTGTCGCTTAGTTCCAAGGGGCAGGGACATTTTTAGTGGGACATTATCCTACCATCACAGTTTTCATGTCTTACCCTTTATACATTTTTTTGGGTTGTATTTTTCTTTGGACGTATAATAGAATTGTAGTCCGACTATCATCAACTTTTTTGTTGTTAATTTTGTGAAATTAACCATTATCAAATTATCAAATTATCAAATTATAAATAAAGTTTTAATAAATTTATGATCAATCAGCTGTATATTGAATAATTATCTAAAAATTCAAAAGAAACACTGCATACTTATGAAAATGGCCGGTTAATAATAATAATAATAATAATAATAATAATATCGAATTATATGTTTTTATTTTATTTTAAAAATATCTTTTTAATTTTATAATAAAAATTTAACAATTATTGATGATTTGTTGTTCATTTTATTCTTCACCCATTATTCACATTTATTATCATTTACTTTTCAAATTGTCTTTTTACTCGTCAAAATAAATTTAAACTTTGGATCAATCCATTCGATTATATTTTACCCACTATATATAATATATTTTTTTAAAATAGAATTTGAAATCAACCGACGACAAATTCTGAAGAGCAATTTGATTCGTCTGTTATGAAGAGTTTAAAATTCAAGCCCCCAACAAACATACCGAAGAGAATAATAACATAACAATTTTTTAATGTTCGTGGAACAATTGATCACCCGAGCCACTAAAGTTAAATTTATTGTCAACGGACATAAGAAGAATTAGGAAACGACACATCTCCTAATGTGGAAAGAGCATCTCAGAAATATTATTCAAAGAAACATATGTTTTTTCAACACATTTACAAGATAGAGAGAAGTCGGACCAGGGATCATCCAGTCGGAGTAGGAAATGATGACGATGTTGTTGGAACGGAAAAAAAATTTCGAATAACAATATCAAAGCAAGACATAAGTGAGGAACGAGACCGCAAACCTCGCTTGTCTTACAACAAGGAAAAAGAAAACCATGTTAACCCATAGTTGTACCAAACGGAGTACCAGCACCACCAATGCATCTTGATGCTTCAACAGCTTTCGAACTAAGCATTTCATACTCTGGGAAGATGTTGGCTAGACCAAATGTTTGTCATTTTTTCACAGCCCACCAATGCCTCCAATACCCAAACAACGAAAATGTAACAGTTATAAGATGAAATCAAAATGCTTCAAAGGGATGTTATGGACCATTTCTATCACTAAAAGTATAGAAATCAAAATAATACTAGGTAATTCAAGAAAGAATTGATGACCCTACAGAAGGTCTCCGCCTAGTAAAGTTGGGGAAATATGTAAGATGTGTAAATGAAATAACAACAACAATTGGGACAACTTGTAAGATGTTATGCATGATGTGACATTGGTCCCAAGAAAAGTCATTTGACGTGTGTTGTCAATAAACAACAACTTATAAAATATTATGGAGCCACGAGAGTTCAATTTATCACAATATCATAACTAGTGGTCAACCAAACACTGGGACAAGCTCAATTCCAAAAAGCAAAATAGTTTTACAACAAATAGGATTGCCATGATTTGGTGATTGTAGATGTTTACAGATAAAGAGTTTTACGAGATGCTCTTTCAAATAATACAATCAGAACAAATATCTAAATTTGGGTGATCTACTAGCTTATGTAGAGCGTTCATCAAGGTTTCTAGAAACCAAAGAAATGCAGACATTGTAACTTCGACGATATAATCATAAAGATATCATTCGGTTATAAAAAATGTCACGATAGCTCAAGTCAATTCCAAGAATAAAATATCCAATAAAAACAATACAACAACTTTGGTTAGGCCTATAAACAATTAAGGGCTTGGGTACAAAGGAAAATATAGAAGTGTTTACGGCAACAATATACCAAAAAGCCCAATTACCCACCAGAAGGGTCAATGTATAGAGCTAACCAAACATTCTATACCAAGAACAATGGATCAAGTCAAAATAAAAATCAAGAGGTTAATGATGTATATTGGTAGCTCCGGAAACATAATTTACAAAGGAACTTATGACAATATGAGATGAGCGCATTACAAACCCTGACCGAGCAAATTTTGACTGCCTTCACCATAACCAATACAAATTATTAGGGGAGTTAAACTTAAAAGTTATACTCAAAAAACAAGAATATGTGAATATAGTTCATTGTCTATTCATGGTGGTAGACACACATTTCTCGTACATTGTCATATTGGGAAGATTTTGGCTAGACCAAATGTATGTTGTGGTTTTTACGATCCACCACTGCCTCAAGTACCCAATTAACTATAAATTAGTAGTTATAATAAGGAATAAAATTACTTACAATGAATGTTATGAAGAATCCCTAGAACTCAAGTTATAGTAATCATAATTATAAAAGATCATTCTATAACGAATGGGGTCGACAAGATGTGTAATTGGTCCTTACAAAATTCATTTCATGTCAGTTTTCAAGTAACAACAACTTTTGCCATATTATAGAAAAGAGAAGATCATAATCTTAACAGAAAATAAAGTCAGTATTTGAAGATATCGAGAGAATAACTGTTGTGAGACATATACACAAATTTTATTACCCAATGCAGACAGTAAATCATGTCGCGGTCAGCAAGAAGAAAGACAAATGGAAGATGTTTGTGAACTTCACATACCTTAGCAAGGCATGCTCAAATGAACCTTTTCACATGGAGGGTTGACCAAATGATAGATGTAACATCCAAGAAAAAAATGATATCTTTTATGGATGTATTTTCCACTTATAATCATTTATAGACGCACGAAGAATAAAAATACCATACAACATTGGCTGCATAATATAGACTATATTTTTAGAAAGTAATTATATTTAGAATGAAAAACCCTCGAGAGACATATGAAATGCTAATTAAAAATATCTGTGTAAATCAGTCAGGCTGAACATTCAATCTTGTATTGAAGACCTAATGGTCAGAATACTTCATATGAGAAACTTGACCAAGACCTTCGCAACCCTCAAGAGATTTAACCTCGAGTTAAACCCATAAAAGTTTACAATAAGAGTGATATATTGAAAAAATTTAGGCTATATGGTTAGAAAAATTGAATAGAAGCAAATCCCACACAACTTTCCAACATAACACCACTAAGGAAACTCTTGTCAAGATCTTCAAACAAATGCCAACTTTTATTCCAAGTTTTAAGAGGAGAAGGAAAGTTTTAATTGACTCTAGCATGTGATGAGGCATGAAAATATTTGTATTTATAGATAACAATCTCATAGTGCACCCTCAATGCAAAACTAATTACGGAGAAAGAAAGAAAATCTAAAGTAATATATTTTATAAGTAAAAAAAGTTACAAACTAAAAATAGATACTTACGATTAGAAAACTTTCTTTCGCATTGGTAGTTGTACAAAACTATAATGTCATACTTCCAAGATCATATGATAATAGTCTGAACTTTATTCCCGCTTAAGAATCATACTACAAAAGCCAGAGGTATCTATAACTCTGACCACGTTGTCAATAGAATTAAGAGATCGCAATATCTAATTTTAACAAAGAACGGGAAATCACATCCTTGATATTGGCAGATTTTTGACAAAATTGCAATCCGAAAGATTATTACTTACAAAAGAGTAGTCTAAAATTACATGAAAGGTTAGAACTAATAGATCAAGTAATAGTATAGGCTAAATAATATGTTTCCAACTCATATCTCAAATGATAAATATTTTAGTAAATCCATAAATTTTGGCTATTCCACTTCCAATAATGAAGTAGAGTACGAAACCACAATTGCATGACTCCATCTAGCAAAACTGTATGGATTCATAATGAAGTGCAGTACGAAACCACAATTGCATTTAGTGGTCAACCAAGAATTGGGACAAGCTCAAGCAAAAAAACATATTTTTAATATTTTAAAGAGCTTTGACGACACATTACCCAATTTTACCAAGTTAAGTTCAAATAAGTCTGAAGAGATGAAAATACAGCCATTGGAACTCTTGCATCCTCGGCATGCACATCTTCGACCCTTTGAGTAATCTTTCGAAAACATCTAACCAATATTTTATCCAACTATTTCCTATCAACATTTATCTCTACATCAGTAATGGTAATAAAAAGAGAAGACAAGAAAATGAATATTGGAGAAATCCAATCAAAACATATATTTTCGAAGTAATACTCCTCGAAAATAAAAGAAAATCAAGAAAAAATAAGATAAAATCTGCAATATGGGTTTATATTTCAGATATATTGTATAAAAGAGGGCTAATCAAAACTATAATTAGGTGTTTACGCTTTGATAAAGTAACTTGTGTCTTAGAGGGGTTAACTTTAAAATGAATATGAGGATGCTTCCAATAAGATAAATATGGACTTAAATATCTCTAAAAAGTTAGTCTATATCACCACTACAATTAAATATTTAAATAAAAAAATCCAATGAGCACCACATTCAACAATATTACAAATAAAATAAACTCAATGGTTTGGTTATTTTAATAATATAAATTTAATCTTTGGCATTTTGGTTTATTCTATAAATCTAAAGGAAATTATTATTAATTCTTGAGTTTAAATGTAACTTACGACTTTTATATACATGCAGGTTGTTTTAAGTATATATAGAGGTTTCACAATCTTCATAAGGACGAATTACACTTAAGAAATTGAAATTTGAGAGTATTTGTGGTGTCTTCACAATTTTCATAAGGACGATTTATGACTTATTGAATGGTTTCGATTCCATTTGTGGTGTCTTCATTATACCAAGATTTTTGTTTTACTTAAGAATTTGGTTAGAGTCCTCTACATTCCTGATTATTTATAGGGTTCTATATCATATATTGTCCGGGTTTAGTTCCATGGTTGGTTCCATTTGTATCTGTTGATATCAAAGCTTAAGGTTAACCATGTTTCCATATATATCTTTCATTCCTAGTCTTGGGTTCCATATCGAATTCGGTCCAAGTTTACTTGCATTATTTGTTGGGTTCGTATTAGTTGGTATAATAGTTTTAGGTTTATCAAGTTTGCATATATATAATTTTTCATTTTTAATCGTTGGATCCATATTAGTTTTAATTCGGGTTTTGTCGTATTGTTGGCTCGATTCGTATCAGTTGATATCAGATTTTCAGGTTTTTCAATTTTTATTATATATATTTTTTATTTCTAGCAAACATACATAGTTTTATTTATTCATTTGTGTAAAAACAACTCATAAAAAATAGAAGACTTTACACGTTCATATTTTTTACCAGTGAGTGTTTGGATTAAAATATTGGTATATATTTATTTAATATCCAAATAAAATGATGTAAGTTTGACGGTGTTCACTAAAAAAAGACGAATACTTTCCCACATTATATATATCCAATACAAATTATTCTTTTATATTAAGATATTTGTTTCAAATTATATTTTCTCCGAAAATTATTTCAGTTCAAGATTTGTTCAAGGTTTTTTGCAGCAATAGACCAATATCATTCATATAATCAATGTCTATGTCTATGCACTAAATCTTCAAGAGAACCTTTTTAAAAAATTAGAAAATGATATAAATATGGAGATCTTCTAATAAGATAAATATATACTAAATATCAATAACTTTGGTGTGGATAAAAATAGCCTGAGGGTAGGCTAGTAATTTTAAGTGGAGTTTAAAGGTGGTGTAAGGGTGTTTAACGGTGGTGTAAGGGTGTTTAACGGTGGAGAGATAATTGAGCAGCTTGGTAGCAGTTAATTTTCATTATTCGAAGTTAATGCTGGTGGTTGAGTATTTATAGTGTGATGTTTGGGCCCTTATGGGCTTTCAGGTCAAGTTTAATGGACCCGGGTCATGTTTAAAGACCCATGAGTTCTAGCCAGGAGGACAAGTAGCTTAGTCAGGAAGTGTTTAGGTTTTTTAGTACTTTTGTCATAGTTCGAACAACCTTAGGCTCACATTGTTTCGAAGTGATCTGTCCGGTCCAAATGATCTGTCCGTTTTATGTTCTTTGTGTCTGTCCGGTATTCGAAGAGAATTTACACTGACCTGCCCTTCCGGGGAGATATCTTAGATTCGACTCATCAGGAGCCCCTTTTTTAGGTGTTTGAGAAAGTGTCCTTGTCAAAGAACTAAAAAACTGTCCGATTACATGAAGTGGTTCTTAATTCGGAGAGAGTTATGGGTATACCCGGACAGGTCAAACGTTACGAATTCCAAACGGTTTTTGCCAGAGTTAATGGGATACGTGTCACTCCCTGATTGGTCACTCCAGCCGTTTTTTCACCTTGAATTTCGCGCCACCTTCTTTAACAAGTTACCTCTTTAATTGCCAATAATGACATCAGCTTCGCCTTTTAATCATTGCCCGACTTTTCGGATTCTCCTAGGAATCAACTCCTTTTTTTCACATTTACTATAAATTCTCATTCATTTTTCACTGTCTCACTATCTCTTTCAAATTTCACTCTGCATTTTCACCCAGAGCTTTATCTCTCTAGAACGAAAATTTCCTTGGTTGTTTTATGTTTACAGCAAGAACAGCTTTGATCAAAGGCGGTTGGCTCAATCTTTCGGAGTTGGAGAAAGCACAAAGGGTCGAGAAGGAGAAACGACTAGCAGCAAGGCTACCATCGTCGCCTGTTGAGACACCAGCCTCCTCTGTTGCAGAGTCTGATAGGGGCTCATCCTCTTCCAAAGGTACCAAGCCTAGAAAGCTCTTTCAATCCACCCTTTCTCCCATAGTATCTGGTTCCTCGGTTCAGGAGTCAATACCTGCTGTTGAACCAGGAGTTACCGCTACAAGTGTCAGGAAAAAATCATCTTTCATTGCCATGGGGTCTGATTCTGACCACTCTCTGGATAAATTAGTCATCAAGAGGCCAAGCAGGTTAGTCAAGGGGCTAACTTCCAAAAATACTCCCTCAAAATCAGGGACGAAGAATAGCGACTCTGGGTCTGGAGTGCCCTTTAGAGCTCCCCGGGAGAGGCTGTCCGGTCCAGAGGCCAGCAGCGCGGTACCCCCCAAAGAATCTTCTGCCTCAGAAACTCAACTCGAGGTGAGAAGTCAGATAAATACGGGCAGGCAACAGTCCGGAGGGCAGGCTATGCCAAGCACTAATCCTCCCCGAACCACTTCCACAGAAGTTCCTCCAACAATTATGGAGGAGAGAATGGAGGACTCTACTGAAGAGGTCCCCTTTGAGTCCGAGTCTTCCGGACCGGCTGATACCACTCCTGCTGTTGCAAAAAAAGGGAAGGAAAATTTGTATCTGAGGCGCCCGGACCTGCCGGAGTGGCTTGAGGGAAGAGTGGGGCCGTGTTCCACAAAGTTGAGTTCAAGTACCTCTTGGCTTTGCAGAAGACCAAGTATGCATTTATCCATACCTCTGATCTGGGTAGAATGCGCACAAAGTGGGGGGTCCCTGAGAACGTAAAAATAAGGATTCCCATCGATCCGGAGACCCCGATGGACTGTAAAAGGAATGAAATAGTCTTCTTTACGGAGCTATTTAACTGGGGACTCAGGTTCCCACTAGACCCGGAGATCGTGCGCTACTTCCACCTGGTCAAACTCTGCCCATCACAGCTAAGCCCCAATGGTTGGTTTACCTTGATGTCATGCATTATGGCATCCAGATTATCAGGGATCCCTCTTCCTATGGAAGAGTTTGCTGCAGTGGCCAACCTGTGCAAGCATCATCAGTTCCCCTTCTACCATTTCAACATGGGGAACGATCTCAAAGCTGTTGATGATCTCCTGGTATCAGAGAGCAAATGGAGGAGCCAATTCTTGTTTTTCATTGGCTCATGGGAAAACGGCAAGAAAATCAAGGTCGGAGAGAATCCAAGCCTTCTCAGGAGTAGATGGAGGAGTGATCGTAAGTTTTTTTTTACTTCAAGTTTCTGTTCGAATCTCTCTTTTCTTTTTTGTACTAACCAAGTTCTCTTTTGTTTTAACAGAGCTGCCAAAGGAGTTCGGGGACTACCTGAAGGCCGGACAGACTACCTGTGGCAAGATCAATGCATGGGCTGCAGAGAACTGGGAGAACCGATTCCACAAGGCCTTCACCACTGGAAACCTAGCAAGGTCCCACCTGTGGAACACAACAGGTCGGAGAGACCTAACCTGGGAGGAGCTCGCCACTCAGCCTGATGAAGACATTGTGTTGAGAAGGTCCCACGAGCTGGATGGGACATTGTATATGCCTGCCCGGGCCAAAGCCCCAAGCAAAATGAAGGGCAGAAGAAGAGGCAAGAAGGTGGCAGGTGATACTGAGAAGGAGGCCCCAACAGATCCAGAGGGGCCAACACAAGTTCAAATTGATGCAGCCCTTTTACAAGTGGTGGAGCAGGAGAGCGAAAAGCAGGAAGTGAACCTCCCAAAACCTCCAAGGGCATCCAAGAGGACTCGCAAGCAAGCAAGTGAAAGTGCTGATAGGGAAGCCAAGAAGAAAAAGACTTCCCAAGGAGATGAGCTTGCTCTCCGGGATCCGGAGCCCTCTTTCCCTACTGACCCCAATCTGGCCGAAGAGATCCCAAGGGACTTTTAAGAAGAGATTCCAACGGAGTTCCATACTGATGAGGTTGAGGGGGGAGAGCTTAATTTGGATGAAGTGGACATCACCGGTCTGGGTGGACTTGGTGACTATTTCTTTGGCCTGCCTAGAGACGAGTTTGCAGGGCCCTACATCCCTCCGAGCAGCTCTAATACGGTCAACTTTAACGGTAAGACTTTCATGGTTTATAGTGAGAAGGACACTATAGCCCACTCTCTACTTAGTAATGTGCATCCAGTTCTCACATTGGAGAGGCAAGTCCGGAGTCAAGCAGACACTATCAAAGACCTCAAGTCTGATAAGGAAAAGCTGTCCGGAGACCTCCGCACTGCGACCACCAATGCTGACTTGCTTAAGGAAGCAAACGAGGAGCTGAAGAAGAAGCAAAATGAAAGCAACACAAAAGTTGCCACCCTAGAGCAGACCATAAAAGATCTCCAGGATAAGTTGTCCGGTATGGAGAAGGACCTGACAACCTCAAGAGGAGAAACTGCAGCAAAGGAGAAGATCATAACCAACCTGACCACTGACAAGATTGCTTTAGAAAATGCAGTGACTCAGGCTGTTGAAGAGAAGGCTGCTTTGGTGAGGGACCAAGAGGCCACAATCAAGGCTAAGATCAACGCCTATACCAGGGAGATGATACAAAGTGAAGAGCTAATGATTCAAAGGGTGAAGTCTGATATGGTTCTCCTGTTTCACGAAAAATTCCTGAAGAGGAGGCTGGGGAGCTTATGGCGCTATGTGGATGATGATGACCTTCCATATTATACTATGGTTGACGAGGGATATTCCAGTGAGTCCTCGTATGATAATGAAGAGGAAACCGGAGAGAGCCCAGGTGAAGAAGAGATTGATCCCAAGGGCAAGAAGATAGTCGAAGAGAGGAGCGACATCAAGGGCGAGAAAGCAGATGAGGGCGAGCCATCTTCGAAGGCTCAACCTTAATGTATAATTTATTTTGTTTATCTTTTATTCAAACTAAAGTCCTTGGAAGGCCAAGGCACTCTTTTTGTGATGGTGTCCGTATTATTCGGACAGATTTTTTGTGCTGTACCCAAACTTGTTCAAAAAGTCCTTGGAAGGCCAAGGCAATTTTAAGTTGTTGAATGAATGTTTTTATTTTGCTCAACCATCCTCTTCTTTCATTATTTGTTTTAGTTTAGATAGCCGGAATTTAAGTAGCTCTATTGTATTGTGAGAGTATTAAGACTCCTCAGCTAGAATTTAAATAGCCATTAGATCTTTTAGTCCGGGTAGTATGATAAGAGATAAAATTTTGAAAATACTTAGAAAATTTTGAAGAAGGCACCAAATTTCATTGAAAACTCTCCGTGCCACCGAAGAGGGGAAGGTATGCCCCCAAATATTTACATGGATGTTTAAACAAGTAAATATTTACACAAGTGTTATTCCAAGTACATTCGAAGGTGGTCAATATTCCAAGGGTGAGTTAAAACCCTGCCATCTTTGTCTTCTAACCAATAAGTCCCAGGCTTGATTCTTTCAACCACAGTATACAGACCCTCCCAAGTTGGGGCCAGCTTTCCGAAGAGCTTTTCTTTAGTATGCAAGAAGACCTTCCTTAATACTTTATCTCATGGTTGGAAATCTCTCCTTTTAACTTTAGAAGCAAACCTGTTTCTCATCAAGCCCTGATAGTGTGCAATTCTAAGATGAGCTTTAACCCGCCTTTCTTCGAACACAAAAGGATGGGAGTGTCTTATCTATGGGAGCTACTGCATCCATTCCATAGACCAAGGCAAAGGGGGATTCTTGTGTTGCAGCCCCAGGTGTTGTCCGGTAGGCCCATAAGACCTCTTGTAGATAACTAGGCCACTTCCCAGCAGCCCCTTCCAAAATTTTCTTTAACCCGGACAGTATAGTTCTATTAGCCACTTCAACCTGCCCATTGGCTTGTGGGTGGAAAGGTGAAGAAAAGCAGTGCTGTATACCCCCTTGAAGCACAGAAGCTTTCCATTTCTTTATTGTCAAATTGTGGCCCATTGTCTATTGTTATCCTCTGTGGGACACCAAATTTGCAACATATGTTGGACAGAATAAATTTTATGACAGCTTTTGATGTTGTCCCTGCCAGGGGGGCTGCTTCTATCCACTTCGAGAAGTAGTCAATGGCCACAATTATAGTTTTACGCCCTCCGGACGCCACAGGGAGAGGCCCAACGAAGTCCAATCCCCATCGAGCAAAAGGGATGGGCTCAGAAATTGAGTCTAAGGGAATGGCTGGTACATGAATTTCATTGCTGTACCTCTGGCATGGGTCACACCTTTTTACCAGCTCCTTGGCGTCTTTCATGATTGATGGCCAATAGTATCCGGAGAGTAACACTCTTCTTGTTAAAGCTCTGAATCCACAATGGGCTGATCCCTCACCATCATGCAATTCGGAGAGGACCATCTGTGACTCATTATCCCCTAAACAGCGTAGGAGAGGTTTACTATAGGATTTTTTGTACAACACTTCTCTCAACATAATGAAACCACGAGCCTTGTGTTTCAATGTTCTGGCTTGTGACTTATCTGAGGGCATAATACCATCGGACAGATATTGTATGAGGGGAGACCTCCAGTCTTGAGGCCGGCTCACTTGTATTTCAAAAATCTCATCTTTTCCACCCTCACTGAGTTGAATAGAAGGGCTTTCAAGCACATGGATCCATGGGTAGGACTCCGTATATGCTATTGTTGCCAATGAGTCTGCTAGCTCATTTTCTGCCCGGGGTATATGCTCATATATAACAGCTTTAAACTTTAACGCTTCATTTTTGAGGAGGAGTAAATATTTTACCAATTGCTCCTTTCTAGCCTCAGATTGGCCTAAGGCATGGTGGACAAGTAACTGGGAGTCACTCAGAAGCTTGACCCTTTTAGCCCCACAGATGTGGGCCAATTTCAACCCGGCTATAGCTGCTTCGTATTCGGACTCTTTATTAGACGCCCTGAAAGCAAAACAAATAGCCTGGTACATGTTGTCCCCATATGGGGAAGTGAGACATATTCCGGCCCCACATCCCATGGTGCTAGACCCTCCGTCTGTTCGGACAATCCACACTTTCTTGTCTTTTGAATTAGTAGGTTGCTCTGAATCCCAATTGGAGTGGAATTCAACCAGAAAATCAGCCACAGCTTGGGCTTTTACTGCTGTTCGGGGGGCAAATTCTATGTCGAAGTCCCCCAACTCCACTGACCACTTCGTCATTCTGCTTGAAATGTCTGCTTTTTGAAGGACATTCTTTAAAGGGAAAGATGTCCGAACGACGATAGGATGAGCCTGGAAGTAAGGCCTCATTTTTCTTGCAGCTATTACCAGAGCTAATGCCAGTTTTTCGAGTTTCAAGTAACGCTTCTCAACATCAATCAAGCTTTTGCTGATGTAGTACACTGGGTATGGACTACCATCAACCTCCCTTACCAACACAGCACTGATGGCACAACTTGAAACAGCCAGATACACAATAAGAGTCTCCCCATCAACTGGTTTGAACAAAGTTTTAGGAGAGGAGAGATGTTTCTTGATTTCATTGAATGCCTCACTACATTGTGGGGTCCATTCAAACCCCTTGGCCCCCTTCAAAGTTTGAAAGAATGGAGCACACCTGTCCGAAGACCTGGAGATGAATCTGTTCAAAGCAGCCAATCTCCCTGTTAATCGCTGTACTTCTTTAATATTTCGAGGAGGCTCCATCTGGAATAAGGCATTAAGTTGGTCCGGGTCGGGCTGTATTCCATGTTCACTGATGATATACCCTAAGAACTTCCCAGACTGTACTCTGAACACACACTTTTCAGGGTTTAGTTTTAAATTCACTTTTGCCAGGTTGGCAAAAGTTTCTTGGAGATCAGACAAGTGCAACTGCTCATCCACGCGTTTCACCATCATATCGTCAATGTAAACCTCCATATTTCTTCCAATTTGACCAGCAAATACCTTGTTGACTAATCTTTGATAAGTAGCCCCAGCATTTTTCAAGCCAAAATGCATCACCTTGTAGCAATGTAAACCCCTATCAGTGACAAACGTGGTATGTTCTTAATCTTTTGGATCTATTTGGATCTGATTGTACCCGGAGAAGGCATCCATGAAGGAGAGTAGTTTGTTCCCCGAAGTAGAGTCTACTAGCTGATCTATCCGGGGAACCGGATACAAATCTTTTGGGCAAGCTCTATTAAGATCTGAGAAGTCAATGCACATGCGCCATTTGCCATTTTTCTTCTTCACCAGGACAGGATTTGCAGTCCACAAGGGGTACTGAGATTCTTTAATATGCCCCATCTTCGTGAGTCTGTCAACCTCTTGTACTATGACATCAGCCTTTTCTTTCGAGAAAGCTCTTCTCTTTTGAACCACTGGTGCCACATCTCTTCGGACAGATAGGTGATGGGATATCACCTCTGATGGAACTCCAGTAACATCAGCATTGCACCAAGCAAAAACGTGCTGATGGTCTTTCAAAAATTTCAACATCTCTTGTTTCAATATTGGTGGCATCTTGGACCCTATCTTGACACTTTTGCCTTCTTCCAAACAATGTGTTTCAACCTCTTCGATCGGGATCAATACTCCGGGGGTCTCCCTGGGGTCATCAATCTCACCCTCACCCCCAAAAAGGCCCTCAAACTGCTATTGTTCATTTATCCGGACTGCCCCCAGCGTTCGTGGAGCCAAGGCAGTGGCATAGCATGCTCTTGCAACCTTTTGGCTGCTCCGGACAACCCCAACCTGTCCCTGAACAGCATACTTTAAACACTGATGGACTGTTGAAGCCACTGCATGCATCCTAGAGAGCCAAGATCTCCCTAGAATAGCATTATAGCAAGTGGGACAATCCACCACGATGAAGAGTATTCTAACCATTTTCTTGAAAGGGCCCCTGCCCAATAACACTTCTTCTTCAAACTCCCCGATCACATCGGTTGAGCTGCCCGTAAAACCCACGATCGATCTGTCTGACTTCTGAATCACAGCTGGATTTTTCATTTTCTTGTAAGTGGTTAGGAAAAGGATATTGGCAGAGCTTCCAATATCCACCAGAATTCGCCTTACCTCATTGCCCCCTATAGATGCTACTATGACAACAGCATCCTCATGAGGGCCAACAATATCTCTCAAATCATCCTCATCGAAAACTATGAATGGGAATGAGTTTGGTGATTGATAAGATGTCATGCCTCCTTCTAGTTGGGAGGCTAAATTATGAACATGACTCTTTCTTGAAGAAGCAGTAGGAGCAGTCATAGTGTCCCCTCCGAATATTGTAAGTGACTCGAAGAATTTAATGAGCTCGGGGACAGACCTAGAACACTCCTCTATAGCACCCACCCTGTTTCGTGTTGGATCAGGATCCAAGTACTCAGATTCCACATCAAACCTTTCCACGATTACCATGGCCCCCTCCGGGGCAGCATTACTCGGACCAACCCGGTGAGTGTTGTCAGGCCTGTTGCCTCCTCTTCTTTTAACGTATGCACCCAACTTTCCCCTTTCTATCAAGTTTTGTACCTCTTGTTTCAACGCTATGCAGTCATCAGTGGTATGGCCAATATCATTGTGGTATTGGCAAAAGGAGTTGTTACGATGCTCTCTGGGAGACTCCAAGGTTGCCGGTCTCCGGTAGTGTACCTCATCTTTTGTTTTATCAAAAATGGTGGCCACGCTTTCTTTAAGTTCTGCGAACCACTCCGGTTGGACCCATGGCCCTCTTTTGTTTCTGGATTGTTGACTTTGAGCAGGAGCAGCTGGCTGAGACTCAGCTTTTCCTCTACCATTCCCCTGTCCGGTTTCTCTGGCTTTATTCCGGGACTGGTTTTGATTTGGAGTTGGTGCCACCGGGGTGGATCTCACCTGTCTGTGCACCCTGGTTTTCTTTGTTTCATCAACGTTTATATGCTTGCCAACCTGATTTAGCAATCCCCCCCAGGTCATGGCCTTCTTTCTGGTCACCGAATCAGCCAAGTTTCCTGGGTTCAAGCCTTGTCTTAGGGATGCTATTGCCACCTGTTCGAAGCAATCAGCCAACCCATTCTTCGTGTTCACAAAACGACTTATATACTCCTTCAATGATTCATTTGGCTCCTGGGCACAATGGATTATTGTGTCTCCATTGCCCTTCAACTCCTTACTCCCCACAAACTGCCTTCGAAAGGCCACCCAAAACGTATCAAAGTCTTTAATACAACCCTGAGGCAGGATGTTGTACCATTTCAGAGCACTCCCCGTGAAGGATTTGGAGAATGCCCTACAGAGCAGTTTATCATCATCATCAAAGTTTATCATGAAGTTCTTGAATTGCTCCAGATGATTGTCCGGATCAGTACTGCCATCGTACTTCTCCATCTTGGTACTGTCAAACCTCTTGTGGAGGTTTCCGGACATGATTTTAGAAGACAGTGGAGATTGCCTCTAATTTCTTCCACGACTGAACACAGTATCCTCATTGGGAGTTGCAAAGATACCTGGTTCATCGTGGAAAGCGAAAGGATCCATCAGCATCCGGTCTACATGCCTCCGGTTATGAGATGACCCCTTTCCAATATGCCTTTTCATTCTTCCATGATGATCTCTTTTTCTCGAATATTTCTTAACCTGCTTTTGCTTTTTCTTGGTTCGACCCTCATCACTACTAGAGGACAAGGATTTTTCATTTCCCTCACTGTCCGAAGAGCTGCCCGAAGATTCTGAACTTGAGTCAGAGCTCTCCACAGGCTTGGACCGGTGAGACTTTTTAGAACTAGCATGTGTCGTTTTGGTACTCACATGAGTTTTCGAAGCCTCGGGCTCTCTAGGGTTGTCGGTGTGATGAACAACCGATGCCTTGGATTTTTCTTTCACGCCCATTTTGGCCTTTTCAGCCCTCAGAGCTTCTATCTCAAGCTTTAACCTGTCACGCTCTTGGACAGTATACTCATCGTTCTCTTCCACCACTTCGAGCAAAGCTGGTGGAAGCTCTGGATTATCCGGATTCATTCGGACAGAATTTCTTGGCAGGTTTTGAATTCTTGATTCAGGCACCTCTCTCCTCCCATTGTGGTCGCCAATTTGGTGTGGATAAAAATAGCCTGAGGGTAGGCTAGTAATTTTAAGTGGAGTTTAAAGGTGGTGTAAGGGTGTTTAACGGTGGTGTAAGGGTGTTTAACGGTGGTGTAAGGGTGTTTAACGGTGGTGTAAGGGTGTTTAACGGTGGAGAGATAATTAAGCAGCTTGGTAGCAGTTAATTTTCTTTATTCGAAGTTAATGCTGGTGGTTGAGTATTTATAGTGTGATGTTTGGGCCCTTATGGGCTTTCGGGTCAAGTTTAATGGACCCGGGTCATGTTTAAAGACCCATGAGTTCTAAGCAGGAGGACAAGTAGCTTAGTCAGGAAGTGTTTAGGTTTTTTAGTACTTTTGTCATAGTTCGAACAGCCTTAGGCTCACATTGTTTCGAAGTGATCTGTCTGGTCCAAATGATCTGTCCGTTTTATGTTCTTTGTGTCTGTCCGGTATTCGGAGAGAATTTACACTGACCTGCCCTTCCGGGGAGATATCTTGGATTCAGACTCATCAAACTTAGTTCATATCACCATTATAATTAAAGAATTGGATTAAAAACAAATGTCCATCAATCAATGCGATGAAGAAGAGAAACTCAATTTTCTAGTTATTTTAATTAAATATATTTAATGCTTTTCTTTTTTTGTTTTCTTTAAAAATATATAATGAACTATTATTAATATTTGTATTCAATTTTAATAATGAGTTTTTTTATAATTGGAGTTTATTCCAATCATGTATAGATGTTTCACATTCTTTGTAAGGACAAATTATATTTTAAGAAAATAAAATTTAAGAGTATTTTTCTTTAGTTGTTTGTTAACAACTTTTGACTTATCAAGTGGTTTTTATCCCATTTTTTCTTATTCACTACACCAAGGTTCTTGGTTTTCTAGCAAATAGTGCATGTTCCCCACATTCCTGATTGTTCCAGGGTAACTACATCACATTTGGTACAGGTTTAGTCGCATGGTTGGGTGAGTTTGTATCTATTGGTATATGTATTTTAGGTTGTCAGGTTTACATATCTATATTTCATTGTTGATCTCGAGGTTCCATATCAAATTTGGTATGGGTGTACTCTTATTGTTGGTTGGGTTTATATCAATTTTATTAATCTATAATAATCGAAGACATGAACAACAATTTCAAACACTGCAATATAGGCTAACACTTCTTTTACTCTATACAATTTCCGACATTAATACTACAACTAATATTAGAAGCTCATTATGAAAAAAGAATAAATATATTTCAAAAGGCTTAATTCAACCTTGGAAACATTCAATTTGTCCATGTATGTATACATCATATTCTCATGAGTGAAAGTAATATTTTTCAGAAAATAACCATTCATACATCTTGTATAAATTATATTTTGAGCATGATTTAACATACTCCCTAATTGAGACATGGCAAAATAATTGTTTATCATTTTATCATTCAATCAAACCTTGGTTTCGGTCTTCATTTATAATTTAGAAATTAACAGTCTTTCAACATGTAGTTATTTTACAAGCTCGTCTGAATAAAAAAAATGTAATTGCCAAATTAAGAAGAAAATTGATGCAGCAAAGTGAGACAGTTAATAGTATTAAAAATGAGAAAACACAAATCATAATAACAATTAGGTTTCTTACAAAAGGAGAGTTAGATAAAAAATGAAAAAATTAAAGAGTTTCCATGAACTTTCATATTTAAATGGAACTTAGCCATGTACAAAAAAATTAAAATGCATTGGAATCTTCCTTTCGGTAACCAAAGTAGTAATGTGAGTTATTACCTCATGAATTTGTTTCAAAGAAAAACCAAATAATGTTATTGCACAAAAATTCTTGATCGAAGAACTATGCATTTTAGACAAACCATCACATGGATTTGGATAATAATGTCACTATCAGTTGTACCTTGAACGATAAATGTCCCCACAATAATTTTGGAGGTTCTCAATTCCAAGGCCTTTGCATCATTAATGAAATTCAAAATAGGCTAACATATATTGAGGAATTAACATTTATATGGCAGCAACAACCACGTCCCCTTCCATCTCGACTTTTTAATTGGATGATTTTGAAACAGAATAAATTACCAAATTTGTAGACTCACATACTAAAATATCAGTTCTCTAAGAAGTTCCAATAATAAATTCACTAATAAACAGGATCCCCAACTTTTAAAGGTGAATGATCCAGTGACCTGGAAGTATTTTCGGGCCTCCTTATTTGTCAACTTCCGCTCAAGAACTCCTTCAAGTTTATGTTCAGCCGTCCTCTAACCTTCACATAGTATTTTCTCCCTCATAAAAAAACTAAGGTTCCGGATAATTTCAAGCAAAACCTTCTTGTCTTTCCCAACATAATCAAAAACTTCTTTCTTAGTCTGATTAACACTCTTGTATATTATAGTTCTTTTGAAGATATGAGTAGAAGGCTCTTCAGTTAATATTTCATGCTCAATAACTTATTCAACAAAAGGAGCCAATATGGACAGAGAATTTCCAACAATTGAACTTTTAGGACTTAAAGACTCACAAAACTTTGGCTCAATAACCACAATATATGTTGAACTACATAGAGCTAAAGAATATCAAATTGTATATGTATCATACACATTTACTCCAATAGAATGATCCATATATATACTCTCATACATAAAATTAATTTTGGAGATATCATTTAAACTCCAGAACCCGCCAACTTTGCTAGCCGAGGTTTTTTTACGCTTTATCAAGAGCATATAATCCTCCTCAGAATTGGATTCATATTCTACAATACTTTTGGATAAGGTGTTTTTTTATTTTACCCAAACCTAAAACATTCATAACAATATATATATATATATATATATATATATATATATATATATATATATATATATATATATAAGTGGTGTGAACATTGGTTTTAACCTTATTATTTCCAGAACTAATAACAAACACTTTCTTAACAGTTTTTTTATATTTGGTCTGCCTTCTTAAGTTCTTCTTTAGAGATTATATCTCCATATACGGTTTTAAGAGTATCTTCCTACATACTTTTTACTTAAAGAGTGCTTCACTAAATTCTTCTTCCCCATAAAGTGTTTTTCCACATCATTATTTCTCGGAGAGTCACATACATAAAAATGACCAAGAACACGGATACTTGACCAAAACCCACTACAAACATATTCTTCTGGTACCATAATAAAGGAGTAAGAATAAGAAAATCGAGAAGATTTTTCTACTAGCTTAGCAAATTTCATAGTAGCACATTCGTCCTTTTTAAAATTATTTTATTCAAAGTCCACCTCATGAGAAGAGGAATAACAACAGAGACAACCAGAATAATATAAAAATAAAAATATTAAGTGAAATAAAAAAACAAATGATAAAAATATACGGTTGAAAATCTAATTTTGTTTGCAGCAATGCCTTAATTTTGTTCCTACTAGTATCCTAATTTCCAGATACATATATGACTTATTCATTCTAGAATTTATTAAATTTTAGATTCTCACAAATAAATTTGGATTCATTTTCCATCAGAAGATAATATTGATGGAATGCCTTAATACAAAATTAAAAATATTAAGTGAAATAAAAAAAATGATAAAAATATACCGTTGAAAATCTAATTTTGTTTGCAGCCGTGATAAAAAACAAATGATAAAAATATTAAGTGAAATAAAAAAACAAATGATAAAATTATATAAGTAATTATTTTTCGACATGTAAAATATAATAACTTCAGACGTGAAGATAAAGCTCCTGAACTTAACAAATTCAAAATTACTATATATGAAAAATGTCAATTAAGTGGTAATCGTTTTTTGATAATCGCGCAATACCTAGATAACTATTGTTAATGGTGTAGATAGGTATGACTCATAAATTATACTTCTATCAACCATTCATTGAAAAATTATGGTTAAGAATCATGCTTAGTCACCAGAGTTAGTCACTTGTTATAAAATTTCTACTCAAGTTTGTTTTAAAAGTGTCATTTTCGTTGGTTTTCTTTGCATTTATGATCACTAGCGGTAACCAAAAATGTAAAAAAAATACTAGCAATAGTGACCATTGGTGCAACAAAGTGACTATTTTGATACAAAAATTAGATAAGTGGTTGTTTCGAAACAAGTGACCAACTCTGGTGACTAACTATGATTTTTAGCCGAGCAACTATCCAACAACTTGAAAACAATAATGAGATCTAAGCTATATAATTAAAATAAAGTTTTTTTCAATGATACTGTCAAATAAGATATGTTGTTTTGTATCTCGAAGATATTTTCTTTCATTATAATCTTTATAGATACAAAACTAACAAGCATCAATACAATATAAGTTTTTTTTTAATTTTCCAACAATTATTAATATTTACTAGCGTTTATTTTTTTGTTACATTTTACTTTGGATCCACTCGGCCAAAAAAACATCATCCAATAATAATAAAAACAATATAAAATACTGAAAGAGATTTAATTTTTATTTGTTTTCTTTTAATGGATTCGCGATTTGAGAAATTTTTAAAAATAACTTGAATGAATAACAAGATATATCACTTTTATAACTATAAATTGTATTTAAATAAGAAATTAAATTACTTTTCAGCGGTTAATTCAAAATAATCCCACTCAAACGAACAATAAAATTTACAATTTCTAACGTTCTACTTTCTATTTAAACAAATAATTAAATTTCACTACATATTTACTATTTTATGATTTTCCAATAGGTTTGCATAGATAATAGAGTTACGAAACCTCAATCGAGGCTTTGATCGGTAATTGGTCCCTGGACTATCGATTTTAGTGACAGATAGTCCTTGGATTTTCAAAAGTCCGTTGGTAATCCGTGGACTATCGAGTTTGGATAAAGTTAGTCATTTGGATATGTTGATTAATATAAAGTTGTCACGTGGCACCATACTCAAGAGAAACTTGTATCACCAATGGTCCCTCAACTTTCACCTTGACTATATTTGAAGTTCGACCTAAAGATGAGGGACCATTATTGATACAAGTTTCTGTTAAGTATGATACCACGTGGCAGTTTTCTATTAATCAATGTGGACTAACTTTATCCAAACTGGATAGTCATAGGAGTGTCAGCGGACTTTTGAAAGTCCATGGACTATATATCACTAAAATCAATAGGTCAGGGACGAAATCCTGTTCAAATCCCCTCAATAGATATTAAGCCTTTAATTTGAAAAGACAATTGGATTATAAAATATCAACCATATTAACTATTGGAACGAATAATGTTCGGAATTTGAAAGTATTTTTAACTTATTTTTGATATTATGTTCAAACTATACAAGTAGTGCTATTAACTATTTTGAGAACCGATAATCAGACCGGAACCAAATCGATAAGAACCAGACAAAATTTTAACGGTTCGGTTTGTGGTTCCATTTTAAAAACCGAGATCGATAAGAAACCAAAATAATAAAATCGGTTTGGAATCGAACCAATAAAACCGATAAATTGGTAGAATTGATTTGAAACTAAACCGATAAAATTGGTAAACAAATAGATCTGATACGGAATCAAACCGATAAAATCGATGAACCGGCAGAATCGATAAGCAATCGAACTAACAAAATTGTTAGAACTGGATAATAGTTATACATTATATTGCCAAAATTAATAGTTAATAACCATTTAAAAAAAATAAAAGTTTAACTTATAATTGGATTTAATCTTTTTTAGGTGGACTAAACCAGACCGATAACAGATCAAAACGGAACCGATAGAATCGAAATGGACCAAAATGGAACCGAACCGAAATCAGACCGAACTGAAATTGAATCGGACCGAACCGCACTTGACCAAACTGAACTGAACCAAAAAACTAGAACCAAAAGCTTAACGATTTGGTCTGATCTGAACCAATAAGCTTAGCGGTCCGATCCGGCTTTGTTAAAAGTGAGACCAAACTGAACCGATAATAGTCTTATATACAAGTACTCCATTAGCTTAACAATTTCCATGATATCAAAGTTAGTTAGCTTCAAACGTTTTTAATTGATCCAATATAAAATTTGGGGTCTAAAAATTCATTTAATTTTGATTTTTCAAAAACCTTCAACTGGAGTTTAATAGATAACTAAATTAGAAACTTTTTAACTTTATCTATTAGTTTTTAAAAATAACTAAATTTAAAACTACGTATAGTTTTAATTTTTTTTAAATACAACCAAAATGAGAGTTATACAAAACAAATTCTTTCTTTTAAAAGACTACAATGTTCAAAACTTTGTATAGTTCCCAATTAGTTATTATGACAAAAAGTATTATGGAGAACATCTTGAAAAATCCACCACATAATAATCACAATAATCAAGTTTTAGCAACATACGATACTTAGGAAAATATTAGTTTAAGTATAAATATTATTTAGCTGAAGCCTGTTTGTTAAGTAGGTATGATCTTGTTACAAAACATATTGAAACAAGACATATGCAGCTACAAAATTTAGGTTTGTACTCAAAACTTCACATATGGATCCAAAAAAACAAAGCAAGTGATGAGAACAAGAAAGTTGACCAACAACGCATAAGACATATTTAATGTCATTTAGATTGTGAAGAAATTCTACATTCACGAATAACAAACATATATTTAATATATAAGAGGTTACAAGAAGACTCTATCAAACACTAACACGCAACCAATCATATTATTTTTTGATAGGAATTTTAGCTTACAAAAGTAAATATGTATCTCAAACTATTCACAAGTGTTCATCCTCTAACTCAATTCAATCAATAAAATCTGAAAGCTTTTAGCTTTCTCTCACCAGCGATTCTGAGATTCATAATTCTGCCAGTGACTTCTTATCCCTCTCTTATTATTATAGCGAATAAAAGGTGTGCATATTGTTCTTTATGCTCACAATAGCATCAGACAACTTATTTCCTAAATTGGCTAAGCAAACATACACAAATGATATTCTGCAGCGCAACGGTCAAGTAGTGGCACCCTTATATTATCTTGTCGCAAGCACGAGCAAGTCAAGATTAATGTTATTTCATCAATGGTTAAGATGACATATTCATTCAAATCTCTTAGTGACAAAGTTTCTTCTAAAAAGAAATAGGTATATTCAAAAGTCATTAGTAACATGTTTTGCACATTCGGCTGAGTAGGTCATCATCGTATATCTTTGGCACCAACTCTAACCTTTTTTTTCCTTTCGGGAAATATCACTGTTAGGTTCCAGAAAATATCTTTTCTCATAGAAAAAATCACATCGGTCGGAGCATCCGAAGTATTCTCCTCACTTGAAACCTTTTCCACTTTCAGTTTCTTTATCCACCACGTCTCATATGAAGTGAATCTTGATATCTATATTCTTAGTTTTTCATAAAACTTCGGATTTTTCATTAGATGAAGAGCACTATATTAGTGATCTCACTCAAAAACCTTTTCATATTTATGGCTTTCTTCATTTATTCTCTATCAACCATATCTACAGATTTCATAAATGACAAGGTAACGACATTTTGTATACAAGACTTCCAGTCGACTAATTCTTCAAACACGGTAAAACAGAAAACCTGAAGTTGGCTTTCTAGTGTTAAGAAAACCAATAATACAATGAGAGTCAACCTACCCTCTTATCATTTCATCAATCGTATCCTCCTGATTATAACATAATCAAACTTCAAATGATCCTTTTAAGTATCTCATCACCCACTTAATGACATTTTAACAATAAATCCCCGGATTTGACAAAAGACTTCTCAAAATACTAATATAGTAAACAAATAAACTCTCGTACATATCATCACATACATTATGCGTTAAATGACCCATTTACAAGGTATATATTGCATAAACTTCTTATTCTTTTTTTTAATTGGTGCTTGAGTGACATTAAGTTTGAATTGGAAACCAATGAAAGTTCCAATATCTTTAACTTTGGGCTTCTAAAGTCTTTTACGACCTTATGTATGTATTCTTGTTAAGATAAAAATAAATAACATTTCAACATATTCCTCTTCATCCTAATACTAAGTATTTTTCGAGCCTCTTCTGTATCCTTCATGTCAAAACCTCTCATCTTTTGATTATTCACAGTTTAATTCATCTTCTTCTCTTTTCGAGCTCTTAGGATATCATCCACATACAATAGAAACATAATTTTTCCCGATTAAAATAAACACCATTATCGTAACAGCTCCTCCCATACTTGATGGACCTCATAAAAAAATAAAATATTTTATTTTATTACCCTAGCTGATGTTTCAACCCATTTAAGAGTCTCTTCAACAAACACACATCTCATTCCTCCATTTTTTTAAAACCTTTCAGCTGTCACATGTAGATGGTCTCTTACAATTATCCATTTAAGAAAGCTGGAGTAGCATCACTATTGGATCTAATTGAACATCAAATTTTAGCAATAGTTGATTACGGAACCCTGATTGAGGTTTATTTCACACTCGTGAAAACATCTTCTTAAAACAACAACCTCTTTTTTATGTGAATCATTTATCCATAAGCATAAATTGTATCTCGATAACTTCATTTCATGAATGCCTTGTTTTATTTTGTATATTATTTACTCTTAACGGGATTCTGACACTTTGATTATTTCACAAGAATCTTGGTACCCATCTTCTATAGAGATCTCAGTTTTTCCCTCATGACCTTCAACCTATTATATTTATAACTTCTTTTCATAGCATCACGATAGCTCTCATATTCAAGAACATATCTATTTCTTTCAATCGATAAAGCATAACCAATAAATTCAGAAAAACCATACCTTAGATGAGGTTTGTTAGGACTTCGTGCTCTATCTCTCACTAGCTGATAACTTTCAAGATTATATTGCTCTTGAGTATGATCATCAGAAGGTTTTAGAATATCATACTCTCTGCTATTTTTCAGAATTATGAAAATGGTGAACTTCATATGTATTAGTTAAAATTTGTTCAACTCTGAAATCATATTCGATAGAAGCATCTTCGACTCTCTTTTTCAGACTCATCATCAAGTTTAGATATTTTTTTGGAAGTAATAGGTTTTGTCTCTACTATATTATTAAACGAATGTTCTCATCGTTGAAAACCACATCTTTACTTGTCAAAACCTTTTGACATCCAAGTTGAATGCATGATAACCTATAACGGTTTACTCATTTCGGATAGCTAAAGACCAAGAATTTTTGTGCTCTCAACTGAATCTTGTCTTGTTTCAGATGTGCATAAGAATCACAAATATTCTTAAATGTCTACCTGAGGTTTCTCTCAACTGGTGTCACAACTTCTTCACAGAACCTTTGGCCCATTCCAACTATTTATAGCATGCACCTAATTATTTCCGGTAGTCGTTCATTCTTTTAGAAAGTCTATTACGATGGGGAGCTCCTCTCACGATTTGGTGTCTAGTGATAAAAAGTTTATAACTATAGCTAGTGAATGCCTCATTCAGATATTTCAAATCATTTTCAGTTCGTAACTTCTTCACACCTTTCAATATTGATTATCTACTAACGTTTTTCTATTTCTAAAAGCATAAAATTATTCATCTTGGTAATTAAATGTACAACCCATAATTTTTTCTAGAGTAGTCAATAATCAAGGACATGAAGAACCTTTCACTACCCATGGTGGGTATTCATGTCTGACCTCAAATATCTGAATTGATATATTCAAGCACGACTATGGTTGTATGTTTACTACGGAGGAACTTAAACCTTTCTTCTTTTACCTAACATACATCTTTAAAAAAAACTCAACTACTGAACCATGTTATCATCCAACAACCCTTTTTTCTAAGCTCAATAAAAACTTTATTTCTGATATACCCAAGCCTCAAATAATACAACTTGGTTGAATATTTCTCTATACTAGACACACATGCAAATGTTACAGATAGACCCTTCAAGAAGTAATACACCATTAGTCCTTTATGCAAAACCCTAAGTTTGTTGTCTCCATCGGTTTAAGTAAACACTTAATCATCTAACATTATAGTAGAAAGAATGTGTTGTTTAACATTATGTGCATCGCTCGCGTTTATTATTACTTCTTTCAAGTATTGTAGACAACTTGAGTCTAACAATCCTCATTCATGTGACAGTATGTGATTCAGAATCACCAAAAATAAACTTTCCACCATAAATATTTTTAGGTTACCATACCAATATTTGTTGGAAGTCATGCGAAATGAAGTTCTCGAATCCAATATTCAATTGTCACTATATCTGCAAGTAGAACCTTCAAAATTACAGTGTACCTAGAATCATCTAAAACCATTGCAGCATCTTCGGCTTCGGTCTTCGAGTAAATATTTTTCTTTATTCTTTATGAGAAATTCCTATTGATGTGACCCTTTTTTAAAATGAATGTTCCATTTTATAAAAATAAATCCTTTAAATATGGACAAATATTTTGTTCTCTTCTTGATCGACTCTCTTTTTCAAAGCCTCTCTCCCAAACTCACCATGATACCTACAAAGTTACCTTACAGAACTCTATATCTTAAACATATTTTTGGGTTCAATGAACTCTTAACTTTAGATATCACAAAAGATTCTTTGTTTTAAAGCATGGTGTCAAAAAATATCTCTTACACCTCCAACAGAGAACTCAAGAATATTATGGGATGATGATCTGCATTTTCTATCTTGACCTCAAGGGTATTAAAATCAATAATGATTATAGTGAAATTATCAATGTTCCTTTGAATCCCCTTTCTAGTCATCCATGGACAACATGTACATAATGTTTTGAGATATAATCTATTGTTTATAGACTTCTTCATGTAAATGGCTTTCAACTGATTTCATGTCCTTAATATCGTAGGCTATTAAGATATCTCTTGAAGCTTTTTTTATGTATATTTTTTATTAATACAATAACCAACCCTTTATGTACTAATGATCCCAAACGTTAATTATTTAGAGGTTGAAATCATTATCTCTTTAAATTTTACTAGGTTTAACTTCATGGAACTCATCTTGCTGTTTTTTCTTAGTTTACATGTGAGGTTCTTCTCTTTAACATCAACATACGAAATGATCTTCATCATTTTTACATTATATAAACCTACAAAAATATTATTACACATTATCAACACTCATTGTACCAAGTGTTAGAAGAAAAAACCTTCAGAAATCAACTATGTAATAATTATAATAATTAATTTTCAACAACAACCGAAACCTAATATATTATTAGCCTAAGTTGAATTGTAATTCAGCCGAAACCCATTTGTTTAATATGTATGATCATGTGACAAGAAACATGGAGCTACATATCTTTGGAATGTACTCCAAACTTTAGCTATGAAAGAAAACAATAAAAAATGGTAAGAACAATAATACTATGAAAAATCAAACATACACAAATAAATATTTAACATGGTTCAGATTTAAAAAAATCTTACATCTGTGGACGAAAGATGTGTTATAAAAAAAGTTTATAAGAGTACTCTCTCAAACACTGGTACTCAACCACTCTTCCTTTCTTATAAAATATCAAACTTACAAAATAAACTATGGATCAAGAATATTCCTAAATCTTTATACTTTAGTTCAGTTTTATCTCTAAAATTTGAAAGCTTTCAGCTTTCTCTCTCTAACAATTTAAAGAGTCAGAATTTTGGCAATAATGTCATATCATTATGTCACTATTTATAAATGACCAACAGTGTACATAATTTTTCCCACGCTCACAATATAAGCTGAAACATTATCCTCAATTGGCCAAAAAAAACAAGAATAAAGGACATTCTGCAGCATATGCATATGTACGGTCAGATAGTGGCATCCTTGTACTATCATGCTACAAGCATCTCCACGCCAAGATCAACAGTCCTTTGATAAATTGTTAAGATTACACATCCATTCAGATCCCTTAGTGACTTAATTTCTTTTAGAAACAAATAGCTACCTTCATAAGTCTTCAACAATATGTTTATGCATATTCAATTCAGCAAGTGATCGACTTGCATCTTCGACGCCAACTGTAATATTTTTCTTGCCTTCAGCATAACATAACGCATCATTAAGTTCTAGCAAACATCTTTGCACCTAAATTTCGGACGAGCTCCTTTAGGATCATACTCATTGCAACCTATTGAAGTTTTTGGCAGTTTTTTATATCTCGATTATTTTTAACCTACAATTTTTATTTTTATTTTTAAAACTGTAAAAATTAGACCATAAATCGACAATAAGATTAATAACTTCTAGAGTTTATAATAGTTCACACACAAACAACCAAGTTCATTCTAACTAGACTTTAAAAAAATCCGGTAAAATTTTCAAACACGATTACCGGTTAACACCGAAATATTTTTATTAGCTTATTTTGCTTCATTAAAGTAAAAAACATTAGACTAATTTAACATAAAAATATTTAAAAAGATATTTAATTAATCATAAATAATAACTAAATTGAAATTTCAAAATTATTTACCGGTTTAAAAAATTATGGACTAACTTCAAAACAATCGTGTTAATTCAAATATTTCTAATTAATCATAACCACCAACGTGATCTATTTGGAAACGGATTTCATCTATGCTTTTGAATTGGAAAATAAATTCACTTGTTATTTGGTGCCACTATTTATACGGGTTGCTTTTGTTACCATGGAATGTGATAATCATATAGTATTTCATAAATAAAACTGCCTGTTAGATATACTTGAACGAAGTTGTAATAAACCTCTTGTGGAACTCATGTTATTGTACTTATCGACTGGTAATAAATATCTTAATCTGAATATAGTCCTTAAGGTTTCTTCTTAATTAGAAATTATTTTAATCATAAATTGTTTAGTCTCACTAAACATTCCAACTAATATCTTTATCGTCATTTAATGACGTATTACTTGAGTCAATACTCTTATAATAACCTCATATAGGATTGATGCAAAGGAGACAGCATCAATTGCAATCCATCGGGAAAGAAAATAGTATGTAGAGTATGTTTCTTGTGGCAGTTTTTGTTGACCGGGCAGAACTGATAGCCGTAATCAGCCGTACACGTGGTTAACTGGTGCTTGCATGATACAGGGTGCATGTGCGATACCACTTTGTTTTATTAATATTTACAAATATCTTTATCGAAACCGAGAGGTTAATAAGGTCGGGCTAAATCTTTCTTTATAAAATTTATAAAATTGTTTTTAATTTTTTTAATTTTTAATCATTTTAATCTATATTTAAAAAAACTGTAAAAATTATGCTTCTTTTCAAAAATGGAAGACTTTACTATTTAAGGTTATAGAACAAACTGATTATGGATACTCATTTGTATAAAATCTAATAACTAACTATTTTTTTTATAGGTCCATATTTTTTAAATCGTAACTCGAAAAAAAAAATCTGAAAATATCATTGGTTTTTTATTTTTAAGACGAACAAAACTAGTACCACTCATGATATGTTTTGAAATTTTTTTTAAAAAAATATATAGTTTACACACGTTTCTCGGTTATATAGTTTCGCATCTAACAAAATAAATAAGGTTTCGCATCTATCAAAACAAAGAGATTTCTCATCTAGTAAAATAAAGAAGGTTTCGCATCTATCAAAATAAAGAAAGTTTCGCATCTACCAAAATAAAAAAAGGTTAGCATCTATCAAAATAAAGACGGTTCAGATCTATCAAAATAAAGAAGGTTTCGCATCTATCAAAATAAAGAAGGTTTAGCATCTAGAAAAATAAAGAAGGTTTAGCATCTATCAAAATAAAGAAGGTTTAGCATCTATCAAAATAGGGAAGGTTTAACATCTATCAAAATAAATAAGGTTTCGCATCTATCAAAATAAAGAAGGTTTCGCATCCATCAAATTAAAGATGATTTAGCATCTAGCAAAATAAAGAAGGTTTAACATCTATCAAAATAAAGAAGGTTTAACATCTATCAAAATAAATAAGGTTTTGCATCTATCAAAATAAATAAGGTTTCGCATCTTCTTCGTTTACCCTTTAAGTTTAAATTTTTTAAAAGCCAGTATCTTTTAAACCGTAACTTGAAAAACAGATCTGAAAATACCGTTGGTTTTGTTTTTTTTAAGACAAACAAAACTAGTACCACTCATTATATGCTTTGAATTTTTTTTGCTTAGGGGTGGATTAGTGTCCTTCAACTCATTTTATATATATATGCATAACTATAAGCTTTCACAAATATTAAAAAATGGTTGTCCATAAGCTTTGGCTATGGCTGGTGCAGATCATTTCAAAAAAAATTAATATTAAAAAATGGGAACAACAAGCCAAAACAATAACAAATATTACAGCAACGAAACATAGTTTACCTGAAAATTTATTCTCTTTCTACAAGAAAAGCTTGACCAGTTTCAGTAAAGTAGTTTATAAAAATAGAAAAATCGAGAGGGAAGATACACGTTATATGATTCGTATAGCTCGATGGAGAAGAAGATAAAGGGACGCTCGTTGATTTTTCGTATCGAGAATTGTGTGTTTGTTTCCTAGGAAATTCTTTCACGCAAGATACGTGAATAAAATAAATGTTTTGTAAGTCGAGTGTAGCATTGACACATAATTATAGTTCCAAATTGAAGAAGTAGAATAAGTTACCGATAATACTATAGAAAATATTAAAATTACCTATAATTGAGTAGGGGTATTTAGGGTAATAGTGGGTCTTAGATGGTAAATATTTGACTAAAACGGGTCTTTCTCGGAGAATCATGAAAATATGGGTCTTAGGTGAATAATAGTTAGGGTTTTAGGTCTTAAATGGTACTTTACCCTTTAAAAATTATAAGATTGAGATATATTTTTTAATATATTTTCTTAAATTTCTAAATTCAAATTTCAAAAACCAAAATCTAAAAATAATGAAAATTAAATGGATAAAGTAACCAAGATAACCTCACTCATTTATGGTAACATATATTAGTTTTTTTTATTTGAAAAAAGAATTTTTAGTGTTGGGCCTTCACAGAGCGCTGGTACCGTCGGTACGGAACACTCATACATGGGGTACCACTATAAACTCATTGCATAATATCTTTCTGTCGCATGCGTTATAACCAGACTCACACCGTCGGTGCTATGACATTATACCACAAGTGAAATTTGATGCCGACGGTATAATCTAGCCAATACCTATAGTATTGGTGTAGTACACTGTCGATTTTAATCTTTTGTACCAACGATATACCGTCGGACAAAGTTCATCCGCCATTTTTTTACAAATTTAATTTTTAATAATTTGTTATTTTATGGGCTTTAAGGATATTGGTGGAGTTTGTGATGATAAAATCTGATCGAGGGGTAGTTTTGGAAGATCTTTTGTTTATATGGTCTTAAATTCTTAATAGAGAATAGAGAGAGAATAAATATGTTTGTATTTATTATCGAGAGAAAAAGTTTTTTTTATAATGTTGTTGGTTAAGTTATTTATACTCTTTTGGATCCGTGGGACATTCGGGTCGGACCATATATTTGGGACAATCTCACAAGCCCCCATGCCCATAAAAAAATATACTAGGCACTCAGTTTAGTCACTAAGCATAATTCTTATTTATCAAATTTAATGTTGAGTCCAAACTTCCCATCTAAACAAAATCCGATCCACTTTACTACTTGGGCCCTCCAATATAATCAGACCCTATCATCTAGCCCCCTTAGCTATTTCCAAAATATTTTGAGAGAGCTAACATCGTAAACAATTTATGATCCACATCCGAATGATAAATCTTAAGACTCATTCAAATGAAGGGTCACAACTTTAATATTAGATAATCTTTCAGACACGTGGAAAATGGTTATTGGACCTATCAAAAGGTTTTATCCTAGGTAATTGTACCTGGTACAAAAAGGGAAAGCGACTACAATTAATAGTCTTCATTAATTTATTACTCTTGGTTCATTTTCTCTAGAAAAAATACTCAAGTGCTTCTTATTCCCCCTTTATACGAGTACCGATTATTCACTGTTTTTATTTCTAGAGAGAGAAAAAGTTTTTTTAGTTTTACAAATCTTTCAACTTTCAACTCAAACTTTATTTTCTTCAAAGTTTACATGTTCACTGCTATAACTGCGTTAATTAAAGGTGGTTGACTTAATTTGTCTGAATTGGAGGAAGAAAAAAAACAAGGTAGAATCACTGCCGACTACCAGCTTCACCAGACAGAGTAATCGTAGCCCAAATTCCAGATCAAGGTAACGTTTCTTCAACTAAAAAATACCAAATTTCCTTTAAACCTAGCCATTTCACTCAATCGTCTACATATTTTTCTCAATCATCTGCATCCCTTAATAAATCTGTTCGGTCGCCTAAAATACCTACACCAAAGGGAGTTAGTAGTCACAAACCTCCCTCAAATTTCTTAGCTACGAGGTTTGATGCTGGTGAAAACATTCCTCGCGGAATCATCAGGCTTTCTAAAGTCAAAGATAAAACTCCATTGATTAAGGAAACATAAAATCCTACTGAAGTTCTCACCGATACTAGTAATCTTTTAGGGCCAAATCCACTTTTAGAATCCTCTGCTACAGCAGAGCTTCCTTTACAACCTACTTCATACCCAAATCTATTCGCTCCAAATCCATCATCTCCATCTGTTGAGCCCTCTCGAGTCGAAGAAGAGGACCCCGATGTAAAACCCAGTGATCATTTCGATCAACGACCATAGGTGATGAAAGATAAAATGGATGAAAGTGAGGAAGATACCCCATCGGAGACTTTTGGTCAAACTGGCGATACTCATAGTGCGGTCCGTGAAAAAAAAAGAAAAAACAAAACTACCAAAATCTGAACCACTTTAGGAGTGCCTTGTTGGGCGAGTTGGACCCAATTTTGCTAAAGTGAGTGTCAAATATATGTTGATATTTCAAAGGATATCCTATGTATATTCTACACAGCTGAACTGGATACGATTCAGAAAAAATGGGGTTTTTGAGAATCAATCAAAGTGACGATTCTTATTCTTGAGGAAACTTCAATGGATTTCAAGGTAAGGGAACTCGTGGTGTATACTGAAGTAATTAATTGGGGTCTTAGGTTTCCTTTGGACCCATAAATATTGAGATATTTTCACTTAGTAAAGTTATGCCGACAACAACTAAGCCCCAATGCCTGGTTCACACTTTTAGCCATTATTATAGCATCATGGCGATCGAAATTCGGATGCCCATGGAACAGTTTGCTGCTGTAGCAGGTTTATGCCAAAATGGTCATATTTATTTTTATTACTTCAATATGGGGAATAACTATAAAGTAGTTGATGATTTGCTGGAGGCTGACAAGAAGATTACGTCTAAGGAAAATCCAATCTTGCTCACAAGATATTGGAAAAGTTCGGGTAAATGTTGTATAAATTTATTTTGTTACGTCTTGATATCATTTTTTTCTCATTGGATTTATTTTACAATGTTATTAAATTTATTTTCACAACATCTAAAAGAGGCGAAGACAACTTTCACAAAGTTGAATCAGTGGGCCACTGAAAAATGATCAACTAGATTTCATAATTTTTTTACCCCCGAAAATATGGTGAGGGCTCACATGTGGAGAACGAATCTGATTTAGGAGCTTTCGTAGGAATAGTTCACCACTCCTTCCCAATCATCTGTTATCTTTAAAAGGACTAAGGAAACTAACGATAAACTTTATTTACCTTCTACAAATAGGGCTACTATTCATCTTGATAAAATTTAAGAAGAAGAAAAAGAAGAGAGATGGTTCATCTCAAGATTTTCCCGAACTATCGAGTACGGGGCCTCCAGATGAAATTGATGCATCATTATTGGATGATGTCGCGGTTACCATTGGTGAGGCTAAAGAGCCATCAAACTCTCCAACAGTTAAGAAAATGAAGGGAAAAAAGACAAGTAAAGAGGGCAGTGACAAGATAGAAGGGAAGAAGAAGAAGAAAGCTGCCACTGGTTCAGAGATCATACTCCGATCCGAAATTCTTCCTTCCATCATTTCTATAGAGGTTCCTCCTCAAGAAGAAGAATATGTTGATTTTTATTCCCCAGTATTTCCTATGGTTGACCAACCATCTTTCGAAGGTGATGACCAGCTGGATGACATAGGGAACTTTAACTTCGAATATTTTGATAAGGCTTTCCCTCAATCTACCAGCATTGCCTATGCTGCAACACATGATGGAGAGTCTTTTAAATTGTCTAAGGAACACGATGTGCTAGGGTATGCAGTCTTAAGATATGTAAGTCCAATAGTAAACTTGGATAGGAAGGTAAGATCTCAAGTCAAGGATATTGCCTCAATTACAACTGAAAATCAAAGTTTGAAGGATTCTATCAAGGCAGAGCAAGACAAAGTTGAGAATTTAGGTAAGGAAAAGAAAACTCTTAACGACGACCTAGTTCAAGATAGATCTGCTCAGGAGAAGCTACAGACTAGCTATACTGATTTACAGTCATCTACTTCTAAATAAATCAATTCCGCAAAGGATCAATAGAATAAAGGTAAAATCCACCATTTATCCGAAGAGAAGAAAAAGTTGGAAGATCATCTTAACAAGAAGAAAGATGAAATTGCCTCTCTTGAAGAAAAAACTGCTTAGGATATAACCACCATCGTGGATGCATATGCTGTTACAGTATTGGATTCCATTCAATAAAAAGAAGAATCCATTCAATTGAATATGGTTATGTTATTTCATGAAACATTTCCCAAGCGGTCTCTGAGGGATCTATGAAAGTTTGTGCCATATAAGAAAATTCATTTTCCAACTATGTATTCGGGTGATGAATTAGGTATTTCTTCAGATGCATCTGACTCTGACGATGAGGCTGAAGAAGATTCGGATGATGATCATCCAGAAAAAGAAGAGGAAGAAAACAAAGGAAATGAAACATGAGAGAAAAAAAACGAGGGCAACGAGCTCTAACGTTACCAATTTTTATATGTTTGTGTATTTGAACTGAAGTCCTTGACGTATACAAGGGTTTTTGTTGTTTTTGGATCAGATTATAATATAACTTCGTTTATGTAAGTCCTTGTTGTATCCAAGCCATTTTGTGGTTTGAGATCAGATTTTTATAGTTCAAAGATACCTTTACTTTTATCCATTTTTATATTCCAATATATGTTATTGCTCGCGTTAATATCCGATCCTAACTAAGTATTATTATTCAAAGATTTAAACCAAAGCGACATATTTAATCTAACCAAGCCATACAAGGTAATCCATTCGAAGGCATACAAAGTTTTAAACACAAGTCATTCGAAGCTAATCCATTCGAAGGAGTCATAACTTTAATACAACCAAGTCATTCGAAGGTAATTCATTCAAAGGCATAATAATTTTAATCCAACCAAAGCCATTGAAGGTAATCCGTTTGAAGTCATTTTAACTTTAATCCAAGTAAATCCATTCGAAGGAATCATAACTTTAATCCAACTAAGACATTCGAAGGTAATCCATTTGAAGGCGTCATGAATTTAATACAACCAAGCCATTCAAAGATAATCCAATCGAAGGCATCATGAACAACCAAGCCATTCGAAGGTAATCCATTCGAACGCAACAAAATTTAATCACAAGCCATTCAAATGTAATCCATTTGAAGGCATCATAACTTTAATCCAACCAAGTCATTCGAATCTAATACATTCGAATTCATCATGATTTTAATCCAACCAAGCCATCCGAAGGAAATCCTTTCGAAGGCAACAAAATTTAATCATAAGCCATTCAGAGGTAATCCATTCGAACACATCATAACTTTAATCCAACCAAGCCATTTGAAGGTAATCCGTTCGGAAGCAACAAAACTTTAATCCCACCGAATAGTAAAGATACTTTTAAAGGTAAAAAATGATCGATTGATTAAGATTCAGACACCTCATTAAAACCTTTATGCGCCACTATGGTAGAAACAACTATACTACCTTATATTTTCATTGATCTAGAACAAAGTAAATATTTACAAAATAAGTTTTATGTAAATACAACCTTGGATGCTCAAAATTCCAAGGGTGGTTCAAAAGGTTGTCTTCTTTGTCAAAGAGCATCTATGTTCCTTGGTTGATCTTTTTATACATAATGAATGGTCCTTCCCAGTTTGGAGTGAGCTTTCCAAACTTCTTTTCCTTGGTGTCTAAGAACACTTTTCTCAAAACTTTATCTTGAACTTGAAAATTTCATTTTCTTATTTTAGATGCAATCGTGCTCCTCATCAACCCTTGGTAATGTATATTTCTTAAATTGGCTTTTACTATCCTTTCTTCCATTAAATCCAACTGAGCCCTCACTACCATATCGTTATTGTCTTCAAAATAATTTTGAAATCTGAAAGAAGAAAGAGTAGTTTCTATAGGTCTAATTGCATTAATTCCATAAACTAAAGAGAATGAAGACTTTGGAGTGGCAGTGTGGGGAGTAGTTTGGTATGCCCATAGTACTTCTTCGAAATAACTTGGACATTTCCCATCTGCTCCCTCCATGTTATTTTTCAAACCCGTTAAAATCGTTCGATTCACGACCTCAATCTATCCATTGGCCCGAGGATGAAAATGAGATGAGAAACAATGTTGAATTCCTCTTGACGTACAAAATACTTCCATATCTATATTGTCAAACTAAGGACCATTATATGTAGTGATGCGCTTGAGAATACCAAATTGGCAGCATATGTTAAAGAGAACAAAATTTACCACTACTTTAGATGTTGTCCTAGATAAAGGTGAATATTCTACCCACTTGGAGAAATAGTCTATTGCCAAAATTATAGGGCGAGATCCCCCTCCCCCCTTGCAAAGCCATCTGTCAAATGGTAATTCTTCGGATACGTACTCCAGAACTACTGGCACATGGATTGCATTTCCATACCTTTGGCAAGGGTCACATCTTCTCAACAAGTATTTAACACCTATCATAATAGAAGGCGAATAATACGCCACCAATAAGACTTTTCTAGTTAAAGATTTATAGCAACAATGTGTTGATCCTTCTCCATCATGTTGTTCTGATAGAACACTTCAAGATTCGTTAGATCTGAGGCAGCACAACAAAGGCCTACTGAAGGATGTTTTATATAGAATCCCCATTAGAACCATAAATCCACGAGCTTTGTATTTTATCTTTTTGACATAAGCCTTATATTGAGGTAAAACTCTGTTAGTGATAAACTCTTGGATCTCATTTCTATAATTTTTAGAAACCCCGATGGATACATGTAGACTTTCTCCTACTTCACCCTTTAATTTTGTATTTGTGACTATAGAAGGACATTCTTGCATAAAGATCCAAGGATACGGTTCAGAATATGCTATACTCGCCAAGAAGTCAACCATTGAATTTTCTGATCTCGGGACACGTTCATATTTAACGTGTTTAAACCTGGTTGTGATATTTTTTAATACTTCTAGATAATATATCAAGTGATCTTTCATGGTTTCAGATTTTCCTTGTGCTTAATGAATCAGTGGCTATGAATCACTTATCAATCAGACTCTTCTAACACCACATAACTGAGCTAATCTGAATCCAGATATTGTTGCTTCATATCTTGACTCATTGTTGGTTGCTCTGAAGCCAAAACGTATATCTTATTACATAAAATCCCCAAATGGGGAGATTATTGGTTTGAGCTTCTTCACCATTGTACTAGACCCACCATATGTTCGGATTATCCATTCATTTTTAAGCTTATTGGTTTGAGCTTCTTCATGAAGTTTTTTGGAGTGAAATTCAACTAAAAAACGACCACAACTTGAGCTTTGACTGCAGTTCGAGGTGCAAAGTCAATATCATAATCTCCAAGCTCAAATGACCATTTGGTTATTCTTCCCGATATATTGGCCGTCTGTAACAAATTCTTCAATGGAAAAGAAGTTCGAGTTATGATAGGTGTGCTTGAAAATTGATAAGGAAGTAATTCGCCGAGCCCGGTAGAAAAGGTGTTAATTGTAAAAGGGAGAAATAAAATAAACCCTTTAGTGTATTTATTATTTGTTAGAGAACAATATGTAAAAGAAGTAAGATGTAAAGGACTAACCATTAAATAATCAAGGACTACCTAGGACATAAATGAGTCCTACTTTCCCCACTATATAAGGGAGCCCCTTTATTCTTGGGTAGGGGGACATTCTTTAATATTTTCTCTTTCTACTTTCTCTCTCTGCATTTCTAGCACTAGTCACAGTCAAACACTAGATCCAAGATTCCCCCTTCTTGTCATTAATTTACTCATAAAAAATAAGGCCATATTTCTATAGTTTCTATCACCAATGCCAAAGGCTAACTTTTCAAAGTTTAAATATCTTTTCTCAGCTTCCAACCAACTTTTTCTTATATAATAAACAGGGCGGGGATAATTATCAACTTCTCGCACCAATACCGCAAATACAACATACTCCCATACTGCTAGATACATATACAGTCTTTCCCCGTTCGTAGGTTTAAATAACGCTCTAGGTGAGGATATGTGTCTCCCATATAAGGAATTTAACTGGTCTGGGTCAGCTTGAATCTATTTCTCTCTTATAATGTAACCCATAAAGTTTCTAGATCGGACCCCAAAGGTACATGTTTCAAGATTTAATTTCAAATCGATGGATTTTAAGTTATAAAAGGTTTCTAGGAGGTCAGATATGTGATGCTTGATAAGGGGGGATTCCCCCGAGTGAGTACGAGCACGAGCAGGAAAGGTAGACCGCGAGCTTGGGTTAAGACAAATAACGAGACAGAGGACAAGCTCTACGACACCGTCGATCTCAAAGAGAAAGAGAGAACGAGTTCGACGATACTTGGAGCAACGAGTTGATCGACCAGATTAGGGACGCGATGAACAGACCAGGGCTGAGTGTGAACTCGAAGATGATTGGTTGATCACGTGATCGGTCAGCTCGAGCTTTGCACACCAGTATAGCTCTGATCGCACTTAAGGAATGGCCCATCTCAACTTAATGCACGATTCAGACAAGCTGTTTCTTTATTTATTGTATAACACACGTTTTGACTCTTAAGTCAATCTGTTTTAAGCAGTTGTTCCGAAATTATAAGAATTATAACGTTAGTGAGTTAGTGGAGCATTAAATATAAACAAGTGTAACTGCCCACTAACTCACGACATTATAAATAAGAAGAACCTATCAATAAATAAGAGAATCCTTTTTTACCTCATCTCTTTCTTGGCTAAAAACTTAAGGACTCACTGTGGTAGAACTTGTTATTCCCGTAAAAAATTTGGCGCCGTATGTGGGAACACTTCTAATCATCCAATATGGTAGTCACAAGGTCAGGAATCGAGAGAGACAACCAGGAAACGAGTGAAGCAACGATGTACAGAAGATGAGCGATGAATCAACCGACTCGGCAAGGCGTCCTGTACTCCGGCCCTATAGCTTCTCAAGGGGGTAATCCCACTGCGCCCCACGGGACGGTCATGACGGAGGAGCAACCTATCTAGCCCACCAAAGTCTCTCGGGCAGAAGTGCAACCGCGTCCACCGATAGATGTAACGGGGGCTCATAATGCTGTGGAGGCCATCCCAGCAGCTGGCTCGGCCGTCCTCCAACCAGAGCAAAGAATCCAAAATCTCCATGAGGAGCTATTGAAGATATCATTCAAGCGAGATGCAAGGGAACAAGCCATGCACGCCACTATAGCATGAACGAATAATGTTATTCATGCCCTCACCGCTAATATCAAGAAAACGAGCAAGGTGCATCGGCCGTCCGACCCGAAGGTTAGTTAAGTTAACAGAACATATCGATCATTCAAGCGATATGATAAACAAGAAGGTGAGTGCGAGAGTGGAGACAAGAATCGTAGCAAAGGTCCGCGAGAAGAGGCAAAGCAGACGTCAACCAAACAAGCTCGGGAAAATGAGGATCTCCGTTACAACCAGGTCCGCCAGAGACTGTCAGCCTACATACTCAAGGAGTCACCATTCTCCGAGAAGATTCTAGAAGCTCAGCTCCCAAGTAAGTTTGATCCTGTTAGAATGGAAGCTTATGATGGAACAGGAGACCTAGAAAGGCATTGGGAGAAATTTAGACATATGATGATGGCGTTCAACCCCGACGACACAATGTTGTGCCGAGCACTGTCCATGACCCTCAAAGGCAACGCAATGGACGGGTTCATCAACTTGCCAAAAGGATCCATCTACGAATTTACTGGGTTGTGGAAAGCGTTCAGGGAGAGGTTTGTTGGTAACAAGGAGCTCAAGCGCGAGCGAGATTTAATCATGGACCTTTACCAATGACGAGGTGAGTCCTTTAAAAGTTATGCTAGAAGATTTTTTTGTGCTATGAATGCTTTACCAGATTTTGCCGATAACATGGAGGTGTCATCCCCGAAACGAGGGCTCGACCGAAAGGGTGATCTATACGCAGATCTCATCAAGTTCCCGACTGAGAACATAGGGGACCTGCTCGCCAGGGCCGATACTTTTATTGAAGTCGATGATGCCAGAAGAGGGGGTTCTCCCGAGCGACGTGGATCAGATTACAAAGAAGGTCGAACAGAACGAAAAAGGGTTGAAGAGTAACCTATGCGGGATTATGGCAGGCGAACTCAGCAGCATGACCAACCAAACAAATGTTTTACCCTATTGACTGAAGCTATCTCAGTGATTTATGATCGAATGCGAGCGAGACAAAGTACCAAGCGCCGCACATGATGAGCGTCACACATGATGAGCGCCCCAGGATTCAAACGATCTAACAGGTATTTTTGCGCATATCATAACGATCATGGACATTCCATGGATGAGTGCTGGCAACTAAGAGAAGAGATTCAATGCTTAATTAACAATGAGGAGTGTGTACAATATACACCCGGATCGCCGTGAGGAGATCCGTTCTCCAAACAACGAGAAACCGGCTAATGGAGAAGAAACGGAAGCTAACAAACAACAGTGGATTCTCACTATATCAGGAGAGAGCTAAACCAAAGGACAAGGGGTAGCTCCGAGCAAACGAGCTAAAAACGAGCTCAACCTGTATGAAATAGATGCAAATTCTTATCGCAATTACAAGGATCCAGTAGCTGATCTCACGTTTAATGACGATGATCTCAGAGGTGTCAGTCTACCTCACGAGGACGCTCTAACTATCCACCTAGATATCAGAGCAGTAATGGTGACTCGAGTGCTGGTCGATGGTGGGAGCTCGGCAAATATTATTTTTAAAAAAAGTTTCGACCGCATGCAAAATGTAGCCTCATATAGGCCTACTCAATGTACATTGGTCGGTTATGAAGGAAAAACCTCAAAATGCATTGGGGAGGTGGAGCTGTTGGTAAAAGTTGGCCATGGAGCCAAAAAGAAGAAACTAAAGACAGTGTTTATAATCTCTGATGCCCCAAGCCCTTACCATGCTATAATCGGAAGACCATGACTGCATAAGATGGAGGCGACGCCGTGCACATTCCGACCATGCATAAAATATCCAGTGGGTAGGTTGGTGGGAACAATACGAGGCAGTTAGGGAACCGCGCGAACATGTTATGCGATCGCGTCAGACCCGTCCAAACCTCTCTGATAGCAATTAAACGGCGAGGAGGATCCCAAACTAGCAACACTGGTGATGTAGTGAAGACTGCGAACAGACTGGTTTCTTTCCTAGGTATCAGAATTGGGTCAAACAGGTACTCAAATCGAAGCTTTCGACGAGCCCATCAGATTTCAAAAATGTAACTTTGTCACAAAGTTTGATACCCAGATTCGACCTGTAGAGCCTTCGAAAACTAGTTTTAATATTTTAGCGTTATTTTATTTATTTATTTTATTTTAAAACATTTATGTAATTTTCTTTATTTGGAATTAGGGTTTTGGGTCATGCTATATAAAGCATCCTATACCCTATTTTTCCAGTCAGACTTTGATTAATTGAATTTTGAGAATTATTATTCTCAGTCTCCTTATTTCTCTAACCTAGGGTTAGGGTTTTATCGTTGTCCGTTTCTTCTATTTCCGCTTCGCTACCATATTGGTATCAGAGCCCAACAATTCCTGCTACGCAGATACAGGAATCATGCTCCATGTACCTCTTGATTTGAAGGCTAGACTAGAGAACGACATCTTCCTATCTACCTGCACAATTGGAGGAAGAATTTGTAAATTTGTAATCGATTCAAATATCTATGAGAATCTGATTTTAGAGGAGGCTGTTCAGAAACTGGCGTTGAAGACTGAAGCTCTTCCATACCCATACATACTGTCAGGACTGATAGAGTACACTGAGGTAACAGTTTCTAAACGGTATCAAATTGCATTTTCTGTTGGTAATTACAAAGATACAACATGGTGTGACGTAGTTCCTATGGACGTTTACCATCTAGTTTTAGGAAGTCCATGGAGATTTAAGAGAAATTCTACTTATGATAGTAGAACAAATCGATACAGTTTTGTGAAAGATGGTATCAAGTTTATATTAGTGCCATCTAGAGTAATGTCTCCAAAACCACCACCAGTTAAGGAGTTTCATGCTCAAATTGCACCAGCTGCCGATCTTAGTTGTGATGCTAAAACTGTGTCTGACTCCGTGTTTGACAAACCAGTCTAAGATACAAATATTTTTTAAGATGTATCTGGGTTGGTATTTGACAAACCAGTCTACGATGAGTATGATGATGATTGGGATGATGAAGATCTAATTGATATTGAGGAGAAACTTGTAGATCGAGATATTGTCTCAGGCTTCAATACACCAGACTACATCGCTTCAGACCTTCTATTGAAGAAGCACTGCAAACTAGCAGATTTTATTGTGGATATGCATCTTCCAGGTATTTTATGTTATCCTAAAATCAAACTTTTGATTTGGTTTTCGGTGGATACATGTTGTCGTGTTGGAAAAATGGAAGATGATATTTTTGTGTTTGAGATTATGAATAAATTGATAAAAAAAAGAATAGTGTTTTAATGGATAAAAGACTAGGTTTTGTAATAGAACCTGGAGGATTTTTGTGTGATGGTTGAAGAAATAAAAGAAAGTGTTACAAGTTAAAAATAGAAGATTGCAGTGTTTTGAATCTGCTGGCAGATATATACTCTGAATAACTTGAGAAGCCATGTACTATTCAACAAAGAGGAATTGTTCCTTTCTGCAAGGGTTTTGATGTGATACAACAAGCATAGTCTGGAACTGGAAAGACAACAAATTTTTGCACGTGCAAAGGTGATGTTGTGCTTAGTAAATGAGTTGAAAAAGTAGACATAGAACAAGTGGGTGGAGTATATCTTGATACTGGTGACCACAGTACTGTTGATGACATGGTAAAGCGGGACAAAACTGAGAAACTACTTCTTCACAAGAGCTGCAGCATTCAGATTTTCACCTCTTACACCCTTATCATCGGTGAACACGCCAATGTTTTTGCAGTTCTTTCAATGTTTCAGCGTTCCGAATTCGAGGTCGAATTCTTCCCAACCGGGGAATGATGATGTAGCGAAGACTGCGAACAGACTGGTTTCTTTTCTAGGTATCGAAATTGGGTCAAACAGGTACTCAAATCGAAGATTTCGACAAGCCCATCAGATTACAAAAATGTGACTTTATCACAAAGTTTGATACCCAGATTCGACCTGTAGAGCCTTCGAAAAACAGTTTTAATATTTTAGCGTTATTTTATTTTTTATTTTATTTTAAAACATTAATGTAATTTTCCTTATTTGGAATTAGGGTTTTGGGTCATGCTATATAAAGCATCCTATACCCTATTTTGCCGTTAGACTTTGATTAATTGAATTTTGAGAATTATTATTTTGAGTCTCCTTATTTCTCTAACCTAGGGTTAGGGTTTTATCGTTGTCTGTTTCTTCTATTTCCGCTTCGCTACCAACTGGATCCTACCTCGCCGGACCCAATGGATGACCCACGTGACAATGATGATTCAACTGACATGGATACTAGTGAGGTTAATTTACGCTTGAGGGTAATTGAGTAATTTGTTCAAAGTTTTGTGGAAGTTTATGGGTATTTAGTGTTTTGAGTAGAGAGTAGAGGGAGAATTAAGCTGCCTAGTTGCAGTTAATTTTCATTACCCACATTTAATGCAGGTGGTTGGGTATTTATACCCTTACATTTGGGGCCTTATGGGCTTTCGGGTCATGTTTAATGGACCCGGGTCATGTTTAACGACCCATGAGCTCTAAGTAGGAGAGCAAGTAGCTTAGTCAAGAAGTGTTTAGGTTTTTTAGTACTTTTGTCATAGTTTGAACAGCTCAATGGGCTGAGTGTTCGAAATGTGTTGTCCGGTCCGATGAGTTTGGTCTGATTTGTCCTTGTCCGGAGAGGAGGCAGAATTCGGACTCATCAGGAGCCCATTTTTTAGGTGTTTGTTCAAATACCTTTGTCAAAAACCTGAAAAACAGTCCGATGTCAGGGGTGGTTTTAATCCGGATAGGTCTGTTTGTCTTATGGTTTTATCCGGACTGATAAAGCTTCATGAATCCAAACGGTTTTGTGCCAGAGTTCTTGGGACACGTGTCGCTTTCTAGTTGGTTGCTTCAGCCGTTTTTTCATCTTGAATTTCGAACCCACCTTCTTCGAAAAGCAACCTCTTAATTAAAGGTGGTGATATCAGCGCCGTCTTTAATCATTACCAATCTTTTTGAATTCTCCTAGGAATCAAACTCCTTTTTCAGATTTACTATAAATTTAAACACTTTCTACTGTTTCACCATCACTCTCATATTTACTCTGCAACTTCTTAAAGCTTTTTCTCTCCAAAGCAAAAATTTACCCAGATAGTTTATGTTTACAGCGAGGAACGCTCTGATCAAAGGTGGGTGGCTCAACCTTTCTGAACTTGAAAAGGCGCAAAAGGTTGAAAGAGAAAGACGTATTGCAGCTGGATTACCCATTTCGCCCATCGACAAGCCAGTGACTTCAGCCACAGAATCAGATCAAGGTTCTTCTTCCTCAAAAGGCACCAAGCCGAAAAATCTATTTCAATACCACTGCTACAAGAATTAAGTCTGCTACTGGCTTCAATTTGGACTGTCCACCTTTCACTTATTTGGGAGTCACTATATCTGCAAACAACAAAAGAAATAATTATCTTCCTCTTCTAACTAAAATTCATAATAAGATTCATGACTGGGATTTGAAGAATCTGTCTTATGGAGGCAGGCTGTCTCTTATTAAGAGTGTTCTTTACCCTATCATTTATTTTTGGATGCAAAAAAGCATGATCCCCAGAAATATTATTAATAAGATTGAACTTTGTCTTAATAAATTCCTTTGGAGGTCTAAATTCTACGAGCCATCTATTCATTGGTCTACTTGGAGCAGCCTTTGTAAAACTTATGATGAAGGTGGGTTGAACATTAAGCAATTGCTTGACATTCAACTCATTTTTTCTTTCAAGCTATGGTTTCTCTTTAGAAAGGGAGAGTCTCTTTGGTCTGATCTTATGTTTAGTAATTACTGTGCTAATACTCATCCTATCATCTCTAAGTGTAAGGTAATTGATTCAATTGTTTGGAAAAGGTTGTTTTCAGTCAAGGACCTTACTGGTCAATATATAAGTTGGTGTCTAGGCAAGGGTGAGATCGATTTTTAGAGAGACTCCTGGCATGGGATGGGCCCTATTGCTAATGATTCTAATGCTAATAGTTGGTTTTTGCCTGCTAAGGTTAAGTCTTTTGGGAAGATTAATGCTTGGAATACTGACACTCTGTCTGCCTTTCTTTCTCAAGACAGAATTGCTAGAATCTCTAGTATTAATATTAACCATAGTAGAGATGATAAAATTGAATGGGGCTTATCTAAAAACAATGATTTTCATACTAAAACTACTTAGGATTTCATAAGAACTAAAAACACTAAATTATCAATATTCAAGAAAATCTGGCATAATTTCATTCCCTCTAAATTTTCTTTTCTTACTTGGAAATTATTAAAAAAAATTGCCCCTATTGATCAAATTCTTTCCAAAAGGCATCTGGTTCTTGTCTCTAAATGCCAGTTTTGTTTCAATTGTGAAGACAAAAACCATTTGTTTGTCAACTGTAGGTTTGCATGGTCCCTATGGAATTACTATGGTCTTATATTCAGAATCCCTGTTAGGAGATATATGTCCTTGAGTCATATGATTTATTGCTGGTTATGGTCTTCCTGTGGTAGTTTTCATATTACTCACACTGTCCCCCAGATCATCTGTTGGACAGTATGGTTAAATAGAAATCATAGCAAATTTAAAAGCTCAATGGATTCTTTTTCCAGTGCTGTTTACCGTATTAATAAAGTCATCCTAGCTATAGACTCTAAGTGCTCTATTAATTCTAAGAATTGGTCTGGTGTGATAGATGCATGTGTGTTAATTGGATGTTTATCTATTAGTAGAGTTAAAGTTAAATACCTTGCATGGCGTGCTCCTGTTACTGGAAGGCTCAAGCTCCATGTTGATGGAGCCAGTAGTTTTGTAGGCGAGGCTTCTGGTGGATTGCTTGTAAGAAACGATTCGGGTAACATCGTCGTTGGTGCTGGATTCTTGTTTGAGAAACTTAATCCCCTCCAAGCTGAGACGAAGGCTCTCTTGAAAGCTCTGATGCTTTGTAAAATGAAGGGTTGGCATGCTGTTGATATAGAGTCAGACTGCTTGACACTTATCAACAACATGGCTTCTGGTTATTCCCCTGGTAACTCGTTGATAGCGATTTGTAGAAGTCTTCTCCATCCAACAATGTGTCTTCGCCATATTTCTCGTACTCATAACGCCGCTGCTGATTGGATTTTCAAGTGGGTTCTTCGTGAGGGTGCAGATTGCTCTTTCACCAACCAAGATGTGCCTAACCGTCTGCTCGCTATAGTCACCCTGGAAAGTCTTGGGGTTGGCTATATTGACCCGGGTTGAGCATCGTCTCAGGCTTTGGATTGTGATTTTAAGGTCTTCTCGATTCTTTTCTAGGGTTTGAACTGGATTCGGTTGGATTTTGTTGAAGCAGTGATGTTTTTCCTGATCTGGAATGGTGCGATTTAGAAGTGGGTTTTGGTGGGTCTCGAGATGTGCCTTCTTCAAACTCATTTCCCTCCTGAAGGTTCTTGATCTAGTTGATTTGAAGGGTTTGAACTGGGTTTGGTTGGATTTCATTGAAGCAGTGATGTTTTCGCCAGATCTGGAATGGTGCAATTTAGGTGAGGGTTTGGTGGGTCGCGATTTGTGATGTTGATGGCTACTTCGAACTCATCTCCCTCCTGAAGGTTCTAGATCTAGTTGTTTTGAAGGATGGTGCTTTGTGGCAATGGCTTTGGTTCTGTATTGAAGTCAATGATGAAGGATTTTGGGTTGTCGCTAAGAGTTTTGGCGGAAGTCGGCTTCTCTGATTTAGGGTACTAATTGGGAAAGTGACTTATGTTGTGCCTGTAGGGCTTCAATAGTTTTACTCTCTTAGGTTAGGGTTTGTTTTAAGTTTCAATTCAGTCCTTTAAATTTGTAAAAGTCTTTGATTTCTTAATAGATCGTTATTTGCTTAAAAAAAAGTTTGGTTGATTTTGCAGATAACTATAGACTTGGTTGAAAAGTTTACCGGTAGCGACCCAACGGGTTCTCTTTAAGTACTTAATAGTTTCTATACTTTTATGGGCTTTGTTTTATTACTTTAACTTAAAAATTCATTTCAATCTTATTCAGAGCTGGGTCTCATTTCCAGTTATTTAAATACAAATCATGCCAACCCAAAGTAGGGTTTTCTAAAATCAGTGGACACCCAACCCATTTTACTTCATAATATAGTACAACAAATACAAGAGATGAACCTAAAAAACTCATTTTACTTCATAATGCAGTACAACAAATACAAGAGATGAACCTAAAAAGAGTTACGACTATCCAAACTGCAAAACTAAATTGTTGGCTTTCCGATGACATCAAAGTAGCTGGACCACCCTGTTTGTAGCTGTGGCGTATAGCAAAGAGCTCCGGTTCCACTACCAAACCCTAAATTATAAGGGTTTAGAAGAAACTGCCCCATATACATAGGGCTATTACTTGACATTATCTGTCCCACAAAAAATAAACTAATCAAGACCATTTATATTGATTTGGATACAACAGATATATATGTTATGATTAGAGCTATGGTTCTGTACCTTCCGTTGAAGCTCCAACTGCTTTGTATATTTTATTGCATCATCCAGGATGGAAGCTTGGTCTACCTAGTGATATCAACAATGTTTTCTAATAAGCGTTCCTTTCAATTTTTTCATTCACATCACAAAACTATATAGTATCTCTACTTATAAATTAAAAAAGATACCTTATTGCAATTGGGAACTAAGTTTCCCAGCATTGTTATCTTATTCCTGATGTTATCTCTGCGTTTCTACACGTACATAATCATGTAAGCAGACCATATAATCAAGATACACTAATTCGGTAGATATGATAGGGGTAAACAAACGTAATTCTTACCTTCTCATAAATATTACTTAGTGTAGATGATCGTCTCCTTTTGCAGTCCCCACGTACCTTTTTATCGTCCTAATATGGCAATACAGCACAATAATTAATTTTGATGTTCTAGGGTTTTGATCGGTGGATACTGTTTGAGCACATGCTTTAGGGTTTTGAGATAGGATTTCTTTTCTCGTTGTTACTGATTATTTAAGTATTGGTTCTTCTTCAAACTAATCATAGAAGTGGCTCTTTTCTTCTGAACATTTTTCAAAATTGCATTTACAACTTTATGATTTTTTCGGGTTCATTTATGTCTTTAACATTATTAATTATGTGTAAGTAATTTTTATAATATACAAATAATATTATTAATTTTTTATTGAATCGATTAAACTTTAATTTGAAAACCCAAGTACTAAAATTTATTATTATTATTTAATATTGAGTTAAAAAGATCCAGACGTGTACAGATAACAATGATATCAAATAAACGGTGCTGAGTAAGCGATGAAACTCTCTCTCAAGAAACTCTGTTCTTGTGAAAGAACAGAGTATTGATTTTTTCCTCATTTCTTGCCTTCTTCTTGGATTAAAGCATGAGTAATCCCTTGGAGATTGATTCGGCTGTTGATTTTCCTACACTTAGGAAAAGCTTGAAGGATGATATTGGTAATGGAAAGGAAGAAAGCTTGAAGAAAACTGAAGGAAACACTAAAGACTGTAATATTTTTCTGAATCCGGTGTTTGAAGATTCGATAAAGGGGAAAGATGATAGAACTCAAAAGGTGTTGTATGCGAATCTTTTGAAATCAGGAAACTCAGAGGTTCAACATTCAAACGTATTGGTCTCAATGGAAGATGATCTTCCGACTATTAATTTCGACATAAGTGATAAGGAAAAGCTACTTCAGGCTTCCAAACATACTTTGATAGCGAAGTTCGCTTCAGGCAGACCTTCTTTAGATGTTATCAGGAAGTTCTTGGTTAACTTCAAATTTGTTGGTTCTTTCAATCTTTCTGCTTGGGATTTTAGACATGTGTTTATAGAATTTTCTGTGCTTGATGATTTGAAGAAGTTATGGACCAGAAACGTTTGGGCAGTGGGGAGCAAAACTATGCGCTTGTTGAAATGGACGCCTGGTTTCGATCCGAATCTGGAATCCCCCTTCACTCCATTATGGGTTTCCTTGCCTGATCTTCCAGAGTTTCTATTTAATTATTCCACTATCAATGAGGTTGCAAAGATCTTGGGTACTCCATTAAAGATTTGGGTTCCATCTGTCAACAGGGCCAGGCAGAACTGTTGTCGTGTTTGGGTTGAGGTCGATATTTCAAAGCCATTGATTCAGAAAGTGAAACTTAACTTTGGGAAAGATGATGGTTATGTGATTAAGTTGAAATATGATAAAGTTCCTTTATATTGTTCAAACTGTGCACATATTGGACATTCGAAGGATAGTTGTAAGAAACTGGTGGTTGAGGATGAGTTGAAGGCTAGTTGGAATGGGGAGATGGTTGTTCCTCCTGGTTTGCCTGATCAATCGTCTTCTTCTCAAATTCTGGGGGAAAAAAAAGAAAGCAGGTCTAATAAAGAGGATAATGGTGTTGAGGATCAATTACAGAGGGAAAATGTTGACTCTGTTGAGAATGGAGGCAAAGAAAGTTCTGTTAAAGTTAGAAGTAATACTCGTTGGTTGGACTCTATTGTGGTGGATAATGGTTTGAGAAATGAAGAGAGTACTCAAATGGATAAGGTTGATGATAGTAGTTCTTTTCAGACTGATAATTCTGTTAGAATTAATGATGATTCTTTGGTTCAAGTTAGTGAAGAAGAGATGATAGATGCTCTCAAAATGCTGGATAAAAAGAATATGTTCGAGGTTCTTAGTGAGGAGGTGCATGAATCTCCAAAGCATGAGGGAAGTGTTCCCTCTTCTCCTGTTAAGAACATCAGAGATAGAGATAGAACTGAGTCTAAAAAGAATAAGAAAGTCCCTAAACTATGGTCTACTAAGGGGCCTGTGTCTTCAAAAATAATGAAGTTGAAAAGGCCTCACTAGTGTCATGACTATTGTTATGTTGAACTGGAATGCAAGAGGTCTTGCAAACAAAGAGTCTATTCAAAGGTTAAAGTGGATGGTTAAAGCTTACAAGGTTACTTTTGTGGCTATTCAAGAGCCATTGGTTAAGGCTGATAGAATGGTTTCTATTGCTAATAAGTTAAAGTTGAAAGGTTATGTGTCTAATGTGAATAACAAGATCTGGCTCTTTTGGCATCTTGATTATTCTGTGGATATGATTATGGATTCTGATCAGTTGATCCACCTCAATGTTACTCACCCCTGTTTGAATAAGGTTTTTGATGTCTCTGTGATCTATGCTAAATGCAAGAATGAAGACCGAGTTGTTCTTTGGGATTCAATTAGATCTCTTGATGTACAGCATGAATGGATCTTGTTAGGTGACTTTAATGTTATTTCTAGCATTAATGAGCAATTGTCTTGTGTCACGGTTAATCAGAAAGGAATGGATGCTTTTAATGATCTTATTTTAGAGTGTGGGCTGTTGGATGCTGGCTTTAGTGGAAGTGCTTTCACCTGGTCTAACGGTCAGAAGTGGAAGAGGCTGGATCGAGTTCTCTATAACAATGCCTGGTTAGACTTTTTTGATGTCACTTCTGTTACTCATCTTGCTCGTAGCTGCTCTGACCACTGTCCAATGGTGGTGAAAATTTCGTCTAAATTGGAAAGGTCGAAAGCTCCTTTTAGATTTTTAAACATGTGGACTACTCATGATGGTTTGATGAAGGTGATTAAGGAAAGTTGGTCAGGACTGCTCAGTAAGGAAGTTAGAAATCCTATCATGCTGTTTTGGCTAAAGCAGCAAAGGTTAAAGCTTGTTCTAAGATCTTGGAACAGGAATGTCTTTGGGAATCTCTTTGAAGCCATTAAGAAGTCTGAGATTGCTATAAATGATTGTGAAGCTGCTCTCCAGATGGCTCCTAATAATGAGAATCAGGCAATGCTTGATGAGACTAAGAAAAACCATCTCCTTTTGTTGGATAGAGAAGAGCTTTATTGGAAGCAAAAGGCTCATGCCTCCTGGTTGAAAGAGTCTGATAGAAATACTGGGGCTTATCACGCTTATGTTAAGAAAAGAATGAAGAGAAATAGAATCGACAGGATTAAGGTGGGGGATGGTTGGATTGAAGGTAAAGAAAGTCTGAAATCTTCTGCTGTGGACTACTTTAAGGGCTTGTTGGCTAAGGATCTGAGGACTGATATTGATTTCAGTTTAAATGAGGTAATTCCTTCTTTAGTTACTGATAATGATAATGCTTGCTTGCTTAAGGTGCCTGAAAATGAGGAGATTTATGAGATAGTGAAAGGTCTGAAGTCTGATTCACCTAGTGGTCCTGATGGTTTTAATGGAGAGTTTTATAAGTTCTCCTGGGACATAGTGGGGATAGACCTTTGCAATGCTGTTAAAGCCTTCTTTGAGGGGTATACGCTTCCTAAGGGTGTGAAGGCTACCCTCATTTGCTTAATTCCTAAAGTAAACAATCCTAACAGTTGGAAAGAGTTTCGACCTATTAGCCTCACAACTGTTTTTTCAAGAATTATTGGCAAGGTTATTAATAATAGACTCTCTCATATTCTGCCTAATCTTATCTCTGCTGAGCAAGGAGGCTTTGTCAAGGGTAGGTCTATTCAGCACTCCATTCTGCTTGTCCAAGAGCTCTGTTTAGACATTGACTATAATAAGAAGGATGGGAATGTTATTGTCAAAACAGATATGACCAAGGCATTTGACAACCTTAGACATGGATTTTTGTTTGATGTTCTTAAGAAATTTGGCTTTAGTTGCAATGTCATTAATCTGGTGGAAGGCTGTATTGATAATGTTTCTTCTTCTGTGCTTGTAAATGGAGAGTTGGCTGGCTATTTTTCGAATACTCAAGGCTTAAGACAAGGGGATCCATTATCCCCTAGTCTTTTTATCCTTGCTGAGGAGTATTTGATTAGAAGCTTCAATTTGATTAGCAATGTGGGTCATAGTTTCAGTTACAAATCAAGGAGCAACGTGAATGTCTTTTGCTCTGCTTTTGCTGACGATTTTATGGTGTTTTCCAATGGTAGTATACATGCTATGGAGACTGCTAAAGCTATAATGGATCACTACCAGTGTGTTTCTGGTCAGAAGATAAATGAAGCTAAGTCTAAGCTTATAGTTTCGCATAAAATGTCTGCTCATCAGCTTAATATCATTGAAAATATTTGGAATTTCAATCACTCTTACATGCCTTTTAAGTACTTAGGTACTGTAATTGCTAACAATACTAGAATTATCAACTATGAACACATTATTGACAAAGTGAGAAACAGACTTATGGATTGGGACAGGCTTCAGTTATCTTTTGCTGGTCGTCTGCAGCTAATTCAATCTGTTCTTCTTGCCTTCCCGAATTATTTCCTTCAACATACTGCTCTCCCTGTTGGCATCATTCATAGGTTGGAGATCCTTTTCAATAAATTCCTGTGGGGAACAAAAGAAGACAAGAAGGTTATTATATGGGCTCGTTGGGATAGATTGTGTAAGCCTTATAAAGAAGGAGGGCTTAATCTCAGGAGGCTTAAAGTGTTACAGCAGGTTTATGCAATGAAGCTTTGGTTTGAATTCAGATCTCAACATTCCCTTTGGGCAAAGTATATGCTGTCAGTTTACTGCTCTGATAATGTCCATCCTATTCTGGCCATTTCTCCTCAAAGGAAATCGAAAGCATGGACTAGAATTCTAAATGAAAGGCTTGTTACGGAGGAATTCATCTTTTGGCAAGTGGGGAAAGGTAATGTAGCCTTTTGGTATGAGAAATGGTGTTCCAAGAAGCCTTTTATTGATATTACTAATGATCATATTAGGAGGTTTCTGTGGACCAGCAACAATATTTTGGTGAAGGACTTTTGGATTGAGGATTCCTGGGACTTAGAGAAGCTGGGTTCTATGGTTACTAATTCTGAGATATGCAAGATAAGGGAGATTAGACTGAATAACATGAAAGATACCTTACTTTGGTCTCTTTCTAATTCTGGTTCCTTTAGTGTTAAAGACACTTACAATCAGATCAGATTTAAAGGCAACATTTCCAGCATATACAAGAAAACTTGGAATCCCGTAACTCCTAGGAAATGTTCTTTTTTCTTATGGAGGGCTTTACATGAATGGCTTCCTACAGACAATGTCATGCAAAGAAAAGGGTTTAACCTGGCTTCTAAATGCGTCTTCTGCAATAACAGTGAGTCTACAAATCATGTTCTTATTCAATGTCCTAATGCCTGGTCTGTGTGGCAGTATTTCAGCAATATTTTCAGAATTCAGATTGATACTTACTTGTCTGTGCCTCACATGGTGATGAGATGGTATTGGGCTGCTGGCAGAAATTGTGATGTCCTCACTATCCTCCCTGCTATCATCTTATGGTCTATCTGGAATGCGCGAAACAATAACAAGATTAATAATGCAAATGTGAATTCTGGTAGTATCATTAAACAGATTATCATGATGCTTTCTAGTCTTGATTATGCTAATGTTCTTCAGAGGAAGCATTGGGGCAAATTTATCAAGGATGCTTCTGTTCTTGGTTGTGTTAATCAGTATAATCGCAGAAACAGACCTCTGTTCCTGAAGTGGAAATGCCCCAAAGCTGGACGTTATAAGTTAAATATAGATGGAAGCTGTACCTCGTATGGAGAAGCTGGTGGTGGTGCTTTGCTGAGAGACACGAATGGAGACATTGTAGCTGGGACTGGCAAGATCTACGGCAAAGCTTCACCTTTGATTGCTGAGTCGCGTGCTCTCCTTGACGGGCTGGTCTTATGTGACAGAATGGGGTTCAGATCTGTTGATGTGGAAACTGACTCCAAGGCATTGGTTAGTTTGATTCAATATGGAAATGCTCCGTGGTATCTTGAGCCTATATTAAAATGCTGTAGAGCTTTCATCAAGTCTACAATGGTTTTGAAGCATGTCTTTCGTGAAGAAAATCTCGGGGCGGATTGGGTGGCTAAAGAGGCTTTGAAGAGTCAATGCGAGATGAATTTCGATAAGGAAAATGCTCCGGTGAAGTTAAAGGCAATTGTTCTTTTGGAGAAGGCTGGCTATGGATACCTTAGGCTCACTGTTTAAAATTAGGGTTTGTTAGTTTTGGGGAAGAAGATGACTCTGAGTGAAATTAGGGTTTTGGTTGCTTTTCAATTTGTGTAATATTTACTTTCAAGGGCTTGCTCTTGCTTTTTATTCAATCTAAATCCTTTCAAAAAAAAAAAAGACGTGTACAGATAACAATCAAACAAAACAAATAAAAATAAAAAGATTAAACATAAATGAAACATTAAAAATAAGATGATGTACTTTTAAAAACAATTTAAAGTATAATACAGATCTAAATTAGTATTAGATACCTAGTAGATCTCTACTAAAAATATAAACTATGTGCCTAAACGTGTTTAGAAATCAGCTGACTAATTAACTTAGAAGGATAAAGATCTGTATTTGGATAGGCTAGTGAAGGTCTCAGTTCTGAGATGGTAACTAAATTGGTTCTTTCTCAAAATTTAAGAGAATATGTGTACTTCAACTCATCTACAGTGATTTAATCAGATACTGATTTCAGCGATAAACAAGAAGAATACTGGAAAATACTCATGCCGATAGGTATAGAAATAAATAGCTTACCTGACTCTTTTTACACGGCGGCGCGATTTCACTTTCTGAGCTCGGCAGCTTTTCAATATCGGATAAATCGGCGTATATGCTCTCAAATGTCTCCATTCCTAAATCACTTGTATATAGATAAAGCGGTATGGGCTTCGGAGAAGGAGATCTGAAATCAAACCCCTGATTATTTATGTGGTTGATGCTACCTACTTATGAATCGAAGAAGCTTTATTTATACGGTTTCGACATAGGAGCATGTCTTAACCACACAACCCTACCCAAGACCAAGACCAAGACCAAGACCACTATTATATTGATGAAAAAACTAAAGCGGCAATTTTGTCGCTTAGTTCCAAGGGGCAGGGACATTTTTAGTGGGACATTATCCTACCATCACAGTTTTCATGTCTTACCCTTTATACATTTTTTTGGGTTGTATTTTTCTTTGGACGTATAATAGAATTGTAGTCCGACTATCATCAACTTTTTTGTTGTTAATTTTGTGAAATTAACCATTATCAAATTATCAAATTATAAATAAAGTTTTAATAAATTTATGATCAATCAGCTGTGTGTTGAATAATTATCTAAAAATTCAAAAGAAACACTGCATACACTTAGGAAAATGGCCGGTTAATAATAATAATAATAATAATAATAATAATAATAATAATAATAATAATAATAATAATAATAATAATAATAATAATAATAATAATAATATCGAATTATATGTTTTTATTTTATTTTTTAAATATCTTTTTAATTTTATAATAAAAATTTAACAATTATTGATGGTTTGTTGTTTATTTTATTTTTAAAATTGTCTTTTTACTCATCAAAATAAATTTAAACTTTGGATCAATCCATTCGATTATATTTTACCCACTATATATAATATATTTTTAAAAAAATAAAATTTGAAATCAACCGACGACAAATTCTGAATAGCAATTTGATTCGTCTGTTATGAAGAGTTTAAAATTGAAGCCCCCAACAAACATACCGAACAGAATAATAACATAACAAATTTTTAATTTCGTGAAACAATTGATCACCCGAGCCACTAAAGTTAAGTTTATTGTCAACGGACATAAGAAGAATAAGGAAACGACACATCTCCTAATGTAGAAAGAGCGTCTCAGAAATATTATTCAAAGAAACATATGTTTTTTCAACACATTTACAAGATAGAGAGAAGTCGGACCAGGGATCATCCAGTCGGAGTAGAAAATGATGACGATGTTGTTGGAACGGAAAAATTAATCGAATAACAATATCAAAGCAAGACATAAGTGAGGAACGAGACCGCAAACCTCGCTTGTCTTACAACAAGGAAAAAGAAAACCATGTTAACCCATAGTTGTACCAAACGGAGTACCAGCACCACCAATGCATCTTGATGCTTCAACAACTTTCGAACTAAGCATTTCATACTCTGGGAAGATGTTGGCTAGACCAAATGAATGTCGTTATTTCACAGTCCACCAATGCCTCCAATACCCAAACAACGAAAATGTAACAGTTTTAAGATGAAATCAATATGCTTCAAAGGGATGTTATGGACCATTTCTATCACTAAAAGTATAGAAATCAAAAGAATACTAGGTAATTCAAGAAGGAATTGATGACCCAACCGAAGACTTTAAACGTTTATTTTGTTTACCAATGAGTGTTTTGATTAAAATATTGGTATATATTTATTTAATATCCAAATAAAATGATGTAAGTTTAACAATGTTTACTAAAAAAAGACGAATACTTTCCCACATTATATATATATATATATATATATATATATATATATATCCAATACAACTTATCGTTTTATGTTGAGATATTTTTTTTTAAATTATATTTTCTCCGAAGATTATTTGAGTTCAAGACTTGTTCAAGGTTTTTGCAGCAATAGACAAATATCTTTCATATAATCAATGTCTATGTCTATGCACTAAATCTTTAACAAATGTTAACAACTTTTGACTTATCAAGTGGTTTTTATCCCATTTTTTCTTCTTCACTACACCAAAGTTCTTGATTTTTAGCAAAGAGTGCATGTTCTCCACATTCCTCATTGTTCTAGGATAGCTATATCACATTTGGTACAGGTTTAGTCGCATGGTTGGGTGAGTTCGTATCTATTTGTATATGTATTTCAGGTCGTCAGGTTTACATATCTATATTTCATTGTTAATCTTGAGGTTCCATATCAAATTTTGTATGGGTGTACTCTTATTGTTGGTTAGGTTTATATCATTTTGATTAATCTATAATAATCGAAGACATGAACAACAATTTCAAACACTGCAATATAGGCCAACGCTTCTCTTACTCTATACAAATTCCGGCCTTACTACTAAAAATAATATTAGAAGCTCATTATGAAAAAAAGAACAAATATCTTTCAAAAGGCTTAATTCAACCTTCAAAACATTCAATTTTTCCATGTATGCATACATCATATTCTCATGAGTGAAAGTAATATTATTTCAGAAAATAACCATTCCTACATCTTGCATAATTATCTTATGAGCATGATTTAACAAACTCCATAATTGAGACATGGCAAAATAATTGTTTATCATTTTATTAACAGTCTTTCAACATCTAGTTATTTTACAAAAGCTCGCGTGAAGAAAAAAAATGTAATTGCCAAGTTAAGAAGAAAACTGATGCAGCAAACTGAGACCAATAATTGTGTTAACAGTTAGACAACACAAATCAGAATAACAATTAGGTTTCTTACAAAAGGAGTGTTAGATAAAAGATTAAAAAATTAAAGAGTTTCCATCAACTTCCATATTTAAATGGAACTTAGCCATGTACAAAAAAATAAAAATGCATTGGAATCTTCGTTTGGGTAACTAAAGTAGTAATGTGAGTTACTACCTCATGAATTTGTTTCGAAGAAAAACCAATGATGTTATTGCACGAAAATTCTTAATCGAAGAACTATACATTTTAGACAAACCATCACATGGATTTGGATAATAATGTCACTATAAATTGTACCTTGAACGATAAATGTCACCACAAAATATTTGGAGGTTCTCAATTCCAAGGCCTTTGCATCATTAATGAAATTCAAAATAGTCCAACATTTATTGAGGAATTAACATTTATTTTGGCAGCAACAACCACGTCCCCTTCCATCTCGACCTTTTCATCGTATAATTTTGAAACAGAATAAATTACCAAATTTTTAGACTCACATACTAAATATTAGTTCTCTAAGAAGTTCCAATAATAAATTCACTAATAAACAGGAGCTCTAACTTTCAAAGGTGAAGGATCCTGTGACCAGGAAGTATTTTTGGGCCTCCTTATTTGTCAACTTCCACTCAAGAACTCCTCAAGTTTATGTTCAGCCGTCCTCTTACCTTCACGTGGTATTTTGTCCCTCATAAAAAACTAAGGTTTCGGCTAAATTCAAGCAAAACCTTCTTGTCATTCCTAACATAATCACAAACTTCTTTCTTAGTCTGATTAACAATCTCGTATATTATAGTTCTTTTGAAGAGAGGAGTAGAAGGATCTTTAGTTAATATTTCATTCTCAATAACTTATTCAACAAAAAGAGCCAAAATGGACGGAGAATTTCCAACAATTGCACTTTTAGGACTTGAAGACTCACAAACATTTGGCTCAATAACCACAATAGATGTTGAACTACCTGGAGCTAAAGAATATCAAATTGTATGTGTATCATACACATTTACTCCAATTGAATGATCCATATATATATATATATATATATATATAATCTCATAAATAAAATTAATTTTGGAGATATCATTTAAATGCCTGAACCTAGCAACTTTGCTAGCCGAGGTTTTTTTACGCTTTATCAAGAGTATATAATCCTCCTCATAATTGGATTCATATTCTATAATACTTTTGGATAAGGTTCTTTTTTTATTTTACCCAAACCTAAAACATTCATAACAATATATGTACAAGTGGTGCGAACATTGGTTTTAGCCTTTTTAGTTCTAGAATTAACAACAAAAACTTTCTTAACAGTTTTTTATATTTGGTCTGCCTTCTTAAGTTCTTCTTTAGAGATTTTTTTCTCCATATACGTTTTTAGAGTATCTCCCTACATACTTTTTACATAAAGAGTGCTTCACTAAATTCTTATTCCCCGTAAACTGTTTTTCCACATCATTATTTCTCAAAGAATCACATACATAAAAATGGCCAAGAACACCGATACTTGACCAAACCCCACTGCAAACATATTCTTCTGGCACCATAATAAAGGAGTAAGAATAAAAAAATCAAGAAGATTTTTCTACTAGCTTAGCAAATTTCATATTAGCACATTCTTCCTTTTTCAAATTATTATGTTCAAAGTCCAGCTCATGAGATGAGGGGTAGCAACAAAGACAACCATAATGATATAAAAATAAAAATATTAACTACAAAAAAAACAAATGATAAAAATATATCATTGAAAATCTAGTTTTGTTTGCAGTAATGCCTTAATATTGTTCCTACTAGTATCCTAATTTCCAGATACATATATGACTTATTCATTCTAGAATTTATTAAATTTTAGATGCTCACAAATACATTTGGCTTCATTTTCCATCAAAACATAATATCAAAGTGCGTCTTTCGCCCATAGATTTTGACTATAGTGAGAAATTCAGTCACACAAACGCGTTGATAAAGCATTTGTAAAAAAAATTAAATGATAGAAGAATCCTCCAAGAGTTGGGCAAACGTTCACCAAAATAAATCATCGTAAGTTTAAATAATCTCAATATGTTAGAACTTTGGAAAAAATAAATACTTAAGTCAAGAAATTAAGTAAAAAAGACAAATAATTTTGTCGTAATAAACTTGAAATTAAGTTTCCTTAATAGCATAAAACCAAACAACTACGTTCTTGGGAATTTCCCAAGATTCATGATGTTTTACAAATTGTCTATTATGAGTATAAAGATATTGATACTTCTCATTCAACATCGTTTAAATAAATTTTCACCTATGCACTTTTACTTTTGCAATTAGAAGAATCAAGGTTGTTGCTACTTCTCTATGAAGAAAAGTTCATTTTTCAAAATAAGAAAGAGAGAGAGAGATGTATATATATACACAGACATATATATAGAGAGAGGAAAAAACATGTCGTAGAACATAATCTATTAAATCATGGTCCTTTTTTATAATAACTTAGTAAATGTTGGCGAGTATAATGAGTTGAGCGAGTAATAATAGAAGCCTCTTTTTCCAAGTGACTAGGAGATGAAGTTCCAGATGATGCACTCACACTCTTGATGACTATCTGACTTATCACTTTGTTTATTCGTTTTGCCCATTTATATGAAATGATAAAACATAATAAAATTGGTCTCTACAATAAAAATCAAGAAGATAAAAAAAATGTCTAAAAAATAAATCAAGAAACATAATAAGAAATGCAAAAAGAGAAACAAAATAATCAGAAAATATGGAAGGGTATTTATAGAGAAAGGTAAATATTTCTCAGTCTTTAATTTCATAAATGCACGAGCAAACTTAAAATAAGAAATTTTCACCCACGTGTAAAGTTAAGCCCTCAAAATTCGAAAATTCATAATATTAAATCAAAGGAAAGTGTTCTACGACCATAAACATTCTCCGCTTTGTAACCATAAAAGTTTAGTTGAAATAACAAATAAGATGTTCCAATTTTGGTCGTTCTAAATTTCTAGAGAATTAATAAAGATAATGTCAATTCAATAAGTCATTAACTTATTCTTCACCAAGGACTTGAGGAAACTTGATTGTCTCCAAAAATATAGTTTGATAGAAAGAAAATAATATAAAATTCGGCTAACTAAAGCATTCTGAAACAAACAAGTAAATAGTAAGAAAATAATGATTAAACATCTAGTAGCCTACAAACTGTTAGTTGTATTATTTTCTCATTCAATAACTTTTGTTTTTGAATGAAGGTTTTCTTTGGTGAAAGACTTCTAATAAGTTAGTCATAGATTTAGTACGAACCAATTCTGAGACGTCTCTCATAACAATTTGATTGTAATAAATTAAAACCTAAATAAGGAAGCTTTAAAAATCTATAGAATCTATATGAAGATGGTGGGCGTAATTATTTTTCGACATGTAAAATATAATAACTTCAGATGTGAAGATAAAGCTCCGGAACTTAACAAATTCAAAATTACCATATATGAAAATGTCAATTAATCTTATGGATACTCAAGTGGTAATCGTTTTTTGATACTAGCGCAATAACTAGATAGGTATTGTTAATGGTGTAAATAGGTATGACTCATAAATTATACTCCTATCAACCATTTATTGAACAATTATGGCTAAGAATCATGGGTAGTCACCAGAGTTAATCACTTGTTTCAAAATTGCTACTCAAGTTAAATTTGTTTCAAAACTTCCATTTTCGTTGGTTTTCTTTGCATTTATGATCACTAGCGGTAACAAAACATGTAAACAAATACCAGCAATAGTGACCACTGGTGCAACAAAGTGACTATTTTGATACAAAAATTAGATAAGTGGTCGTTTTGAAACAAGTGGCCAACTTTGGTGACTAACCATGATTTTTAGTCGAGCAACTATCCAACACCTTGATAAAAAATAATGAGACCTAAGTTATATAAGTCAAATAAAGTTTCTTTTGTTAATGATAGTATCAAATAAGATATGTTGTTTTGTATCTCGAAGATATTTTTCTTTCATTATAATCTTTATAGATAGAAAACTAACAATCATCAATACAATATAAGTTTTTTTTATTTTCCAACAATTATTAATATTTACTAGCGTTTATTTTTTTATTACATGTTACTTTGGATCCACTCGGCCAAAAAACATCATCCACTAATAATAAAAACAATATAAAATACTAAAAGAAATTTAAGTATTATTTGTTTTCTTTTAATGGATTGCGAGTTGAGAAATTTTAAAAAATAATTTGAATGAATAACAAAATATATCATTTTTAAAACTATAAATTGTATTTAAATAAGAAATTAAATTACTTTTCAGCGATTAATACAAAATAATCTCACTCAAACGAATAATGAGATGTACAATTTCTAATATTCTACTTTGTATTTAAACAAATAATTAAATTTCACTACCTGTTTACTATTTTATGATTTTCCAAAAGGTTTGCGTAGATAATGGAGTTATGATACCTCAATCGAGGCTTTGATCAGTAATTCGTCCATGGACTATCGATTTTAGTGGCAGATAGTCCTTGGATTTTCAAAAGTCCGTTGGTAGTCTCTGGACTATTGACTTTAGATAAAGTTAGTCATTTGGATCTGTTGATTAATATAAAGTTGTCACGTGACACCATACTCAAGAGAAACTTGTATCACCAATGGTCCCTCGACTTTAACCTTGACTATATTTGAAGTTCGACCTAAAGACGAGGGACCATTACTGATAGAAGTTTCTGTTAAGTATGATACCACGTGGCAGTTTTCTGTCAATCAACATATAATGTGGACTACCTTTATCCAAACTGGATAGTCAAGGGAGTGTTAGCGGACTTTTGAAACTCTATGGACTATCTATCACTAAAATCAATAGTTCAGGGACGAACTCCTGTTCAAAGCCCCTCAATCGATATTAAGTCTTTGATTTGAAAAGACAACTGAATTATAAAATATCTACCATATTAACTAGTGGAACGAATAATATTCGGAATTTGAAATTATTTTTAACTTATCTTTGATATTAAGTTCAAACTATAAAATTAGTGTTGTCAACTATTTCGAAACCCGATAATTAGACGTGAACCAAATAGATAAGAACCGGACAAAATTTTAATTGTTCGGTTTGCGGTTCCATTTTAAAAACCGAGATTGATAAGAAACCAAAATAATAAAATCGGTTTGGAACTGAACCGATAAAACCGATAAATTGGTAGAACTAATTTGAAACCAAACCAATAAAATTGGTAAATAGATAGATCTGATACGGAACCAAACCGATAAAATCAATGAATCGGTGGAATCGATAAGGAATCGAACCAACAAAATTGTTAGAACCGATTGTTTTTTTTTTGTTTTTTATACATTATACTGCCAAAATTAATAGCTAATAACTATTTTTTTTTTAAATAATCAAAGATTAATTTATAATTGGATTTAATCTTTTTTAGGTGGACTGAACCAGACCGATAATAGACCAAACGAATTTGGATAGAATCGAAATGGACCAAAACGGAACCGAACCGAAATTGAATCCGACCGAACCGCACTGGACCAAACCGAATTGAACCAAAAACTAGAACCAAAAGCTTAAGGATTTGGTCCGATCTGAACTAATAAGCTCAGCAGTCATGTCCGGCTCCGTTAAAACCCATACCAAACCGAACCGATAATAGTCCTATATACAAGTAATCCATTAGCTTAAAAATTTCCATGATATCAAAGTTAGTTAGCTTCAAACATTTTTAATTGATCCAATATAAAATCTGGGGTCTAAAAATTCATCTAATTTTTATTTTTCAAAAAAAATCAACTAGATTTTAATAGATAACTAAATTAGAATTTTTTTAACTTTATCAATTAGTTTTTAAAACTAACTAAATTTAAAACTACGTATAGTTTAAAAAAAATTAAATACAACTAAAATGAGAGCTATACAAAACAATTTTTTTAAAGACTACAATGTTCAAAACTTTGTATAGTTCCCAATTAGTTGCTATAACAAAAAATATTATGGAGAACATCTTGAAAAATCCACTACATAATAATCACAATAATCAAGTTTCAACAACATACGATACCTAGGAAAACATTAGTTTAAGTCTAAATATTATTTAGCTGAAGCCTGTTTGTTTAGTAGGTATGATCTTGAAATAAAACATATTAAAACAAGATATATGTAGCTACAAGATTTAGGTTTGTACTCAAAACTTCACCTATGGATCCAAAAAAATAAAGCAAATGATGAGAACAAGAAAGTTTACCAACAACGCATAAGACATATTTAATGTCATTTAGATTGTGAAGAAATGCTACATTCACGAATAACAAACACATATTTAATATATAAGAGGTTACAAGAAGACTCTATCAAACACTAACACGCAACCAATCATATTATTTTTTTATAGGAATTTTAGCTTACAAAAGTAAATATGTATCTCAAAGTATTCCCAAGTGTTCATCCTCTAACTCAATTCAATCTATAAAATCCGAAAGCTTTTAGCTTTCTGTCACTAGCGATTCTGAGATTCATAATTCTGGCAGTGACTTTATATCCCTCTCTCATTATTATAGCGGATAAAAGGTGTTCATATTGTTGTTTATGCTCACAATAACTCCAGACAACTTCTCTCCCAAATTGGCCAAGAAAACATACACAAATGATAATTTGCAGCGCAACGGTCAAGTATTCTTCTGATTATAACATAATCAAACTTCAAATGATCCCTTTAAGTATCTCATCGTCCACTTAACGACATGTCAACAATAAATCCCCGGATTAGACATAAGACTTCTCAAAATACTAATATAGTAGACAAATAAACTCTCATACATGTCATAAGATACATTATGCGTTAAATAACATATTTACAAGGTATATATTGCATGAACTTCTTATTGTTTTTTTCAATTAGTGTTTGAGTGAAATTAAGTTTGAATTGGAAACCAATGAAAGTTCCAATATCTTTAACTTTGGGTTTCGAAACTCTTTTACGAACTCATGTATGTATTCTTGTTAAGATGAAAATAAATAACATTTCGACATATTCCTCTTCATCCTAATACCAAGTATCTTTTAAGCCTCTCCTGTATCCTTCATGTCAAAACCTCTCATCTTTTGATTCTTCACAGTTTAATTCATCTTCTTCTCTTTTCGAGCACTTAGGATATCATCCACATACAATAGAAACATAATTTTCCCCATTAAAATAACCACAATTATCGTAACAGCTCCTCCCATACTTGATGGACCTCATAAAAAATCAAATATTTTATTTTATTACCCTAGCTGATGTTTCAAACCATTTAAGAGTCTCTTTAACAAACACACATCTCATTCCTTAATTTTTTAAAAACCTTTCGGTTGTCACATGTATATGGTCTCTTACAATTATATATTTAGGAAAGCTGGAGTAGCATCACTATTGGATCTAACTGAACATCAAATTTAGTAATACTTGGCAAAATTACCCTGATTGAGGTTTATTTAACACTCGTGAAAACATATTCTTAAAAAAAACAACCTCTCTTTTATGTGAATCATTTATCCATAAGCATAAATTTGTATCTCGATAACTTCATTTCATGAATGCATTGTTTTATTTTGTATATCATTTACTCTTAACAGGATTCTGACACTTTGATTATTTCATAAGAATCTAGGTACCCATCTTCTATAGAGATCTCAATTTTTCCCTTATGACCTTCAACCTATTATATTTAGAACTTCTTTTCATAGCATCATGATAGCTCTCATATTGAAGAAAATATCTATTTATTTCAATCGATAAAGCATAACCAATAAATTCAGAAAAACCATACCTTAGATGATGTTTGTTAGGACTTCGTACTCTATCTCTCACCAGCTGATAACTTTCAAGATTATATTGCTCTCGAGTATGATCATCAGAAGGGTTTAGAACATCACACTCTCTCCTATTTTCAGAATTATGCAAATGGTGAACTTCATATGCATTAGTTAAAATTTTATCAGCTCTGAAATCATATTCGATAGAAGCATCTTCGACTCTCTTTTTCAGACTCATCATCAACTTTAGATATTTTTTTGGAAGTAATAGGTTTGGTCTCCACTATCTTAATAAACGAATGTCCTCGTCATTGAAAACCACATCTTTACTTGTCAAAACCTTTTGACATCCAAGTTGAATGCATGATAACCTATAATGGTTTACTCATTTCGGATAGGTAAAGACCAAGAATTTCAGTGCTCTCAACTACATCTTGTCTTGTTTCACATGTGCGTAGGAATCATAAACATTCTTAAATGTCTAGCTGAGGTTTCTCTCAA